>JAXIVD010003373.1:45000-46750 GCA_036785275.1 Cancer borealis
TACATACATACATACATACATACATACAAGTGTTTTAAACTTTCAAGGCACCATTATAAAACATTCCTTGACTTTCCAATATGTCGTGAACTTTGTGTATGAATCATTGGCATTGAGAGTGTGACTCTCATACCTTATTTGATACAACTTTTAGACAATGTAACCAACAATAATGTGTTAAACCAGTTTGCTATTAATAACTAAAGTCTATTAACTAAACTAAAGGTGGTACAAAGTAAGTTGAGATAGAGAGTAAAATGTGTGTTGTAGATGCAGCTTGTCTAGGAGTGAGAGAGAGAGGCTTGTGGTGGGAGGGAGGGAGTGTGTTGGATGCAGTGATGTTTTAAAGTTAAAGTCGAGGGTGTGACGGGGACCGTGGAGTTTGCTCACCTAACGCCGCCTGTCTGTCAGAAAATGTGACGAGGGAAGGAAACGTGGAGGGATGACTATTATTTATATTCAACATCAAGAGGATAAGGTATGATAATAATGATAATGTGGTATTGTTAATGTATTTTTATGATGCTGTAGAATGATAAGAAAAATGTTATGAGTGCAGGAAATTCTTGGTTTGTTGTAAAAAAAAGAAAGAAATATGGTACACATATAGTACTCGACATCCCATGAATCTAGTGACATTTCAAAGAGTCTCAATGTCAACGCACAAACTATAAAAAATAGATAAAATAAAAAATAAATAAACAGATAAATAAAATTCCAAGATAGTTTTTTTTTTTTTTTTTTTTTTTTTTTTTACATCCATTTACCTCAATGTATTTTTTTTTTTTCTTTCCTCTCATTCATTCACGGAGGAAGAGGAGGAGAAAAGTAGTAGTAGTAGTAGTAGTAGTAGTAGCAGTAGTAGTAGTAGTAGTAGTAGTAGTAGTAGTAGTAGTAGTAGTAGTAGTAGTAATAATAGTAATAATAATACGGTCACTTCCATCATAGTGACTCCTTTTCCCACTAACTATGAACTATTACCATGATAAAAATACCGCATCTTCCTCTCCCTCCTTCACTTTGTCTTAATGATAATAGTAATAGTAAAAGTAATAAAAATAGTAATAATAATAGTAGTAACATAAGGTCATTCCTACTTCACTAACTATGCAGTGTAACCATGACAGAAATACTGCACCTTGCCCTTCCTCCTTCACCTTGCCTTAATGGAATGGTCCTCACCTGACCCTCACCTGCGCCTTCAGACAGGTGAGACGCGACAGGTGACTTTGATGAGGTGCTACATAATAAAGGGTAATCACGTCCCCTCCTTCCTTTCTTCCTTCCTTCTACTTCCTCGTCATTCATATTCTCCTTCTTCCGTTTCCTATTCCTTTTCCTTTCGTTTGTATGCATTTTTTTAAAATTATATTTTCTTCATTTCTTTGTCTTCCTTCCTTTCATATGTTTTCTTGCCTTTTACTTTCTCTTCATTCGTATTTTCCTCCTTTTTTTTCTCTTTCTCATTTCTGTTCCTTTCGTTTTTGTTTTTCTTACATTTTTTTTTCTTTTCTTCTTTCTTTTACGTGTTATTCGTCGCATGTTTTAGCTGTTATTATTATTATTATTATTATTATTATTCATTATTATTATTATTATTATTATTATTATTATTATTGTTATTGTTATTATTATTATTATTATTATTATTATTATTATTTATTCCTTCGTTGCACGTGTTACCTATTCTTACTGTGTTAATAATACACTCTTGCTTTCTTGCTCCTTCTAATCCAAAGCACTCCCGCCC
>JAXIVD010003374.1:0-10000 GCA_036785275.1 Cancer borealis
GAGGAGAGGAGGTGGAGGGAGAGGAGGAGGAAGGGGTGGGGTAAGGGGGAGAGAGCCGTAACACCAACCTGTTGTGGGGAAGGTTCACCAGCGTGTGCCCCCAATCAATACTACGTCCACCCTCAGCGTGACAGAGGACAAGTGACCCAACTCTGACCTCCATCCCCCTCCCGTTCCTCCTCCTCCTTCTCCTTTGGTTATTCCTCTTAGTTTCCAGTTACCTGTCTAAGTATTTTTTTCCTCTTCCCTATCCTTCTCTTCCTCAAACACCTAAGGTAGATCTCTATAATTGATGCCTCACTCTCACCCCTCCTCCTCCATCCCCTTCACCTGTTTATCAATCATGACCACGTGGAAAAACAAACAAATGAAAAATAAAAATTAATCACTATAAAAAGAACAAATAAATAAACCTGAAGTAGAGATATCCCAGGTGGATTCGCTCTCTATGCACCCTTCGATACCTGCCCCAACACTTCCCACTCCCTCCCTCCCTCCCTCGCACACCAGCTGTCACGCAGACGCAACACCTCCCCTACCCCCCACAACACCACCTGAATCAATGCAACAATTAGTATCGCATTCGCTACCTTCCACTCCAATGGTACAATATATTCAACCCAATCCTGTTCCCCATTTCATTCCCTACCACTCATTAGTTAATTCCTACGTCAGTTCGTGGTTGTACTCTCATCGTTTCATTCAGTCTACTTCAGCCAAACCAGCACGCGCCTCCCTCCTCTCATCCTCCACCCAGTCACTCTACCACACCAATATCTCCCCCATTTTCTTTCACCAACGATGCTTTCCGCCAATACACGTCTATCATAAAAGTAGCATAATATACATGATTGGTCTGCTATCCCCGTATAGCACCGATCAGATGAACTTTGGTGTAGTAACCCCAATGTACCCAAGCGATTGAAAGATAAGGTCAATGAAGTCTGCAGTGTTGGTGTTGGCGGTGTGGGAGGGGAGTGAAGGCAGCCTGCGAAGAGGAGTGGACGAGGGCGGCCTCCACGGGATATATCATTGATCGGCCGTGTACGCTGCTGAGCTACGCATGACCATTCACGGGCCGCCGAAGCACACCATGCCCGGACTACACAAATCACAGAGTCCTCTTTTAAGGGGGAATGGCCTAGGATGGCTATCTCATTGCAAAAACTATCACGTTTCCATTGATTCCTGAGATGCATAAATACACTAGATGTTTAGTTGTTTGTTTAAAGTACTGAAACGTTTAAGTAAGCCTATCTTGTTGCCAAGAGCACGCTGTCCTTATGCAAAGTTAGTATTTTTGGTATGCTTTTTCTATTTATATTTTCTTGAGGTTCTAAAACTGTCCGCATTGGGTAAGACAGCACCATGCATGACCTACACCTACAATGCATCAAGGCAGCCCCGCGTTGGCCTACGAACTTTTACTATTCTTGTGACAACGATCTCATTGCTGTGCATACAACCCTCGCAGGGGCCTGCGTGGGCGGCGTGATGACAGGTAGCTGGTGCGGGGTGCATAACGTTGTAGACCTTCACACATTCGCAACAAGGTTTAATTCGTATTTGTTTAGATATACATCACCACCAAATATTAAGGAAACCAATGACAGGAGTTAATAGAGACTACACAGAGTATGAAAAAAATAAGGATAGCCCAACCCAGCCCAGCCCGGGTGAGGCAGCCGGCACGTGTCTAGCGGCCGCCACCCCGGCCCAATGTCAAGGCGTGAAATACCTACACCCTGGATATCATGTCAAAACCCCCATGGCCTAACCTCCTTCCTTAAGCAACTATATCCGCTGTCAAAGCCCAGATTTTCCTTGTTGCTTATTCTTATATCGTGTGTCTACAGCCCACATCCCTCCGGAGAAAGCGGCCAGCTATCTAGATTTAGCACGGAGCTGCCGTGGGTCGAGTACTCCCTTGAACCTATAAGGGTTAGGTCACATGATAAACGTTTGGGGTGCTCCCACCCCCCAGCGCTGCCCTTCACCAAGGAGATTTATCTATATCCACACTATACTATTCAATCAAAGCTACTCTCAGATGACCAGGTGAAAAGAATAAGCGACAAGGCCAGGTCTGATATTTGTAAACAAACTCCACATTTGCAACAGAGCCGGTGTTGGCCCGTCAAATACCTACCCCCTCCTGAAATACCGACCCCGCCACCTCCACCCTTACCTTTACACGACTCCTCTTGTTGCTCCAAGTATTTTGCAGCATCTAGCAGGAGTTCTAGGCTCATCTCTTCTTCTCCTTAACGATATGGACACTTCACACACCCCGCACTAGCCAAATAACCGAGAAATTGGGAGTTTTAGGCGGGTGAAAATGGCGCGACGGGATCAAAACAGCGAGCCCAGCACTCGCCTCACTCTCGGCGTGAAATAACGAACCCACGTGTCTGCTGCGGCGGGCTTCACATTGCGATTTTTACCCCCTCGTATACAGCCATTTAGAAGTTGTTCGCTTGCGTTTTTTTCAATGGATGTTGCACCAATATATATCTCCTTCACATTTTTGTCCTCAGGAAGACTTAGGAGGTCCTCAGCACTGTATTATTAGAGAAGGTGTCCACGCCCAATATCAACAAGACTCAGATGTCGCGTCGCAGGCGGCCAACAACACGAGGATTCTACCAATCAGTGAGGACCAGGATGACGTAAGGGGCGGGCCTTCCTTGGCTCCGCCTTTTCAGCGCCGCGCCACGGAAGAAGTATTGAACGCTGAAAGTTAACTTTAGATTATTGTGGTTTTTTACATATATGAATGTTCCAACTGTGTACTGCTTGTAAGTAAAGCCAGGAATAGAAGCTCATGTAAAGTATCAAGCGAGGTCATCAGCCTGGAAGGAGTATAAAGTCTTCTCAATGGCTTATCTCCGCTGTGTCAAAATCGATGCGCCATCAACACATGGAAGCATTGTGTTAGAATTGCCAAACGTTTCTTTCACTCGAATGCACTCTTTCTTTAATTTCAGCTGTCCACACGACTATATCCTTAGATAAACTATCGAGAACATGAAGCAAATACATGTGGTCGATCCTGACTATAAGATTTCATATGAAAATCAAACAGGTTGTCCTAGAGAAGCGGCAACTGCGTGTGACGTCATGGGAAGCGTGGTAGCTATCACGTGGAGGTGTATCATGTGGAGGGTGGCGGGGGTGGGCTTCTCCCCAATTATCATCACTTTAACCCATCTCTATTTTACCCCAAACAATCTTCATGGTTTTCAAAGTCAGCCTAACGAGAGGAGAAATAAGCAAGAGTTTGAAGGAGACAAAATTGCCGCCAATGTTGTGGTTTTGTCTGCTGTCTTCGCGCTCACCCGGCACCCCCTTCACCCCAGCCTGCCTTCCCCTAGAGCAAGCTTCCTCGGTTCTCTTTGTCACCACTAGATTTACCCACCGAACATTACCTGTGCCCATCCCGCTCGTGGCCACTGAAGCAATGTAGTCACGCCTACCTTAATTACAGCATTATTACAGCCGGATGTAGTACTAGGATGGGATATTCGGCCTTAGAAAGAGAGTCAGGTGTTCACTATTCCATAAACACATACATATAGTTCGGATAGATATATTGGTTTAGGGCTACCGAGTCACTAACGTTTGATTAGTATATTGCGGACCACAATAGTATAGTACAGCTCCGAATATTTGGCAAATGTTTTGTAATGACTCATCTTGTCAGTGTATTGAGGTTATGTAGTAGTAGTAGTAGTAGTAGTAGTAGTAGTAGTAGTAGTAGTAGTAGTAGTAGTTAGTCATCTAATCTCCTTCATCACAGTACAACCAAAACGATAACGACTAACAGAAAAACAGATAAGCAGCTGAATATGATTTTCCCACATTATTGTGGTTTACTAC
The DNA here is from genome assembly GCA_036785275.1 of Cancer borealis. Lineage (NCBI taxonomy): Eukaryota > Metazoa > Arthropoda > Malacostraca > Decapoda > Cancridae > Cancer > Cancer borealis. The sequence goes on from JAXIVD010003374.1 coordinate 3,880, forward strand.
AGGGGAGGAAACTGCTATCTTTCAAAGGTCAAAGATAAACTCCCCGGTCAGCTAATAGAACTTATTAGTGGCCGCCAGTGAAAGTGCGGGTGTACGAGTGTTCTAGAGTAAAAACCGCGTGTGCGTGCATGTTTATTGAGGCTTTGGGTGTGGCGGTAGTTCTGAGTCAAGAGTGATGTTCGTTGTTAACAGTGACGGCAGTGGCTGGCTAGCTCTTCCGAGGGAGTAGAAGCCATTGGAATCATATTTCTACTTCCACGTCATCCCACAGCAAATACTGGCTGGTGAGAGCACTTGATGTTCTTGCTTGGACGCATATTAGTGCTGATTGATGCTTAACTACATTGTTACTTAGTCATTCTTCGACACATTGTCATCGTATTTTGTACTTAAAAACTTGAGTAGTAGTAGTCGTAGTAGTAGTAGTAGTAGTAGTAGTAGTCGTAGTAGTAGTAGTAGTAGTAGTAGTAGTAGTAGTAGTAGTAGTGCTTGACATAACCGAAGTCTGTGTAAATATAATTTGTTTATATTTTCAGTTTCAAAATCTGTCGTGTCAAGTAATTAATTATAGGAATGCCACATAACTGTAACATTTTGATATTTCAGCATCAGCTAAAAGCGACCTAAAGATTATAAAAAGAAACAGTCAAACGAGATGAGAGAGAGAGAAAAAAAAAAGAGAGAAATGGCCGGGGGGGGAGGGGGGGGGATCGAAAACACACATACACACACTTTCCTCTCTCTCAGACCGCCAACCCCCCTCGTCCCTTTCCTGACGCCCCTGAACCACGAGGATCATCCCTTCACCAGCGCCGCCGCCGTCGCTGCTGCCAGCATGGACGTGAAGGCCGAAGTTGTCTTATTGATCTTCACCCTTAACTGCGTCACCCTGGTACTGTGTGGCGCCTGCGGGTGATGTGAATTTTGTGTGTGTGTGTGTGTGTGTGTGTGTGTGTGTGTGTGTGTGTGTGTGTGTGTGTGTGTGTGTGTGTGTTGAAATACTAGTAATCCAATAAAAATCTTTAAAACATATTCATTGTTCTCCTCCTCCTCCTCCTCCTCCTCCTCCTCTTTACAGATTCTGGTTGGCAGTGACTTGATTCAATCTCGTCTGTGTCAAGATCGTTCTCATGACGACAAGGTTTGCAGTGAATCCCGCGCCACCATAACCACCAATCGCATAATTTTTAACAACAATATCAACACCACCACCACAACACCGCACCTTAACAACATCTCTTCACTAATACCACAGTTCACATCCTCACCACCACCACAGCATCAGCGACATCACCATCTATTCCTCTCACCGTTACTAAGCAAACGACTGGACGGATCTCAAGTGCTGTCATCTCCACCACCACTATCACCATCACACGCACCAAACTCAATGCATAGAAGTCTTACCTCAACGTGTTACGAAGATATTGCTGACAACCGCGATGATGTTATGAAGGAAGTGAAATCTCGCGGCCTTGTCATCATCGCCACCTTCGTCATTACCTCCGTAGCCTCATCGCAAGTGCTGGGAAGATGGATAGACAGGTAATTAGTATGAGTTCATGTCCATTTAAATACCCCTATCATTCACCTGTCAAGAGGGACGAGTGACGAGTTAACTCAGAGATACGGTCACACAGCTAGAGGGAATTATTATGAAGCGAAGAATGTCAGGATACCAAAGGGAGAGATGAAGAACAGCTTCGTAAGAGGAAAAGTAATGAAACTACGTTGAAGCAACTATAGTTTTCATAATGTGCAAATATAGAATTTACATTATTACAGAAGAAAAATTGTGTAGTCAAGATATACAATCAAACGCCAGCTAATATCAATTTAATGAAGTCGATGATAAAGCTGAACTAACCACTAAATTTGTTAGAGAAAAGTAAATAGGAAAAGATGGTGCATGACTGTCCTTTACTGGTGAACAGGAGGGGAAAGCGCAAGGATTTTTTAGAAGTTGAAGTGGTGGAAATGGTCCGTGGAGGGGAAAAAAGTTAGGCAGTGGGGAGGAAAGTTTCTCCATGAAACCTGAACTCCAATTAAAATTTTGTTAGTTATCCTGGAACCCTTTTCAAATGTTCATACATGTCAAAGAAGGAAAGGAAGAAAGGAAGGTAAAAAGAAAGGAGAGAACGAATCAAAACGAGGAAAGTATGGATAGATACATAAGGAAGTATGGAGGAAAGAAGAAAGAATACATACAGAAGGGAAGGAAGCTATTATAAGTCAGAAAAAATATCTATTCTTACCCCCAAATTATGTGTTCATTTTCATGAAGATGGTCTCGAAGAAAAATAATGCTGCTACCACTGGTGGGTGTGGTAATGTGGGCCACGTGTGGGGTGTTGGTGTCGGCGGCGCCCTGGGTCCCTCTCAACCTGTGGCTTGTGGGGGCGACTCTATGCGGCCTCTCGGGGGGCTTCATCACCCTCAAGGTAAGGCGAAGTGGCTCCCTCGCCCGCGGGTCAAGGCAAGACTCCTGTAGGTGTGGGATTTGATGTGTTCAGAGTGGGGTTTGGCAAAACCTTCATTTTTTTGTTTGATTTTCTGTTTTGTATCTCTCTCTCTCTCTCTCTCTCTCTCTCTCTCTCTCTCTCTCTCTCTCTCTCTCTCTCTCTCTCTCTCTCTCTCTCTCTCTCACACACACACACACACACACACACACACACACACACACACACACACACACACACACACACACACATGATATATTAAGGTACAATAATAAAATAGAAAATAGAATATTGCAAAGTCAAAATTTCCTGCGAACTCTAATTTTACTTTGTCTTCAGACCTTCACTACAATTTGTAGTTCGCGTAACCACATAACGCTCCCCCTTTCTGCCCCTCCACGTGCTTCCCCAACACGTCAATAACACATCAATAACAGCAACATTTAAAACGCTGCAAAACGCTACATAACTCACCCTCAACGAGTGTACGAATTCATATGTTCGTACCTTGTCGTTTCTTTTAAATTTCATATAATTTTGTCATAAAAAAATATATATATCCAACATTATTTCGAATCTGCAACCTGTAATACCGTAACCAACATCAATAATAACAAAGGATAAATTATAACTAACATATAATCCAAAACAATAAAACAAGAGTGTAATACCATATCTACTCGAACCGTAAATAATATATAAGAACCGAATAAATTAATCACGCAACTCTTGACCCTAACTAACACCTTGGGAGTGATACAGGCCTCAGTGACGACCTACGCTATACAGGCGACGCCGCGCGGGGACAACACAGTGAGGTTGGCTGTATTGCAGGCTGTCATGTCCGTAGGAGTGTTGGCAGCGTACCTAAGCTTTTACTTTCTGCCTACCAAAACTCAAGAGGACATAAACAATATATTTCTAGGTAAGTGTAAAATTTGTTTCCTGTCACTACTACTACTACTACTACTACTACTACTATTACTACTACTACCACCACCACCACTACTACTACTACTACTACTACTATTTACTTCTACTACTATTTACTTCTACTACTATTACTATTACAACTACTATATACTACTACTACTGCTATTACTACTACTATTACAGGTATTACAGTAATGGGAGTACTGAACGTCCTCTTCACCATCGTCTTCCTCTCAAGCGAAGCTGGACCAGCCATCACATCTACTACTTCCCCTAACGCCGCCTGCACTCATCTTTCTCCCGACGAAGAAACCAGCACTCAAGTTATTGCGCACACCTCGAGCTCACCTTTGAATCGGCATGCCCCAAAAGAGGAAGAAGAGGAGGTGGAGGACGAGGAGGAGAAGGAGGAGGAGGAGGAGAGGCACGTTGGAGATCACGATGGAGAAGGGATAGTCGAAGCATCGAAGGAAAAGGCTGATAAACAAGATGAAAATGAAGAGAAGGAAGAGGAAAGTATATGTGATGAACATGAAGATAAGGGAGAGGAAAGTATATGTGATCAGCATGAAGATAAGGGAGAGGAAAGTATATGTGATGAGCATGAAGATAAGGGAGAGGAAAGTATATGTGATGAGCATGAAGATAAGGGAGAGGAAAGTAAATGTGATGAGCATGAAGATAAGGGAAAGGAAAGTATATGTGATGAGCATGAAGATAAGGGAGAGGAAAGTATATGTGATGAACATCAAGATAAGGGAGAGGAAAGTATATGTGATGAGCATGAAGATAAGGGAGAGGAAAGTATATGTGATGAGCATGAAGATAAGGGAGAGGAAAGTATATGTGATGAGCATGAAGATAAGGGAGAGGAAAGTATATGTGATGAACATCAAGATAAGGGAGAGGAAAGTATATGTGATGAGCATGAAGATAAGGGAGAGGAAAGTATATGTGATGAACATCAAGATAAGGGAGAGGAAAGTATATGTGATGAGCATGAAGATAAGGGAGAGGAAAGTAAATGTGATGAGCATGAAGATAAGGGAGAGGAAAGTAAATGTGATGAGCATGAAGATAAGGGAGAGGAAAGTAAATGTGATGAGCATGAAGATAAGGGAGAGGAAAGTAAATGTGATGAGCATGAAGATAAGGGAGAGGAAAGTAAATGTGATGAGCATGAAGATAAGGGAGAGGAAAGTAAATGTGATGAGCATGAAGATAAGGGAGAGGAAAGTAAATGTGATGAGCATGAAGATAAGGGAGAGGAAAGTAAATGTGATGAGTATGAAGAGAAGGAAGAGGAAAGTAAATGTGACGAAAAGAAAGAAAAGGAAGATAAAGAAAACGTCTTGAATGTACATAACCTAAAAGAAGCAGAAAGTAATATTTCACAACCCATCTTCCCTATCGACATCTTCGTTACTCCCCCTGAAGAAGAGGAACACGGAAACATAGAGAGAAAAAACGTGATGGAAGCGGAAGAAATTAATCAAACTGACGGATATATGACTGCATATTACAGTGAGGAAGAGAAATCCTGGGAGAAAGAGTTCAAACATATTAGACAAGCAACCGATGGCTCTTCACGCCACCATCACACTATCGCTGTTGCCTTCGAGGATGGCAACAGCGTGTATGGCACTCCTCCCGAACAACCCAGTCGCTATGGCACGCCTCCCAGCAGACCCCTCTCCGGACACTCTCTAGAAACGATGGTGGCTACGGAGGGTGGTCATCAGCAATCTACATCTGTATGCCATCATCCACCTCAAGTGTGCTTCCCATGTTACTATCACTGTGAAGGGGAGGATGCCCACGTTCTTTACAGACGTCCGAGGCACCATAGTACAGGTTTATCATCGTCAGTCCCATCTACCTTCCCAAGTGTTGTTAATGCAAGGGGTCATGAAGCACCTTATATCTTCCTAAACGAAGCACAATCTGAATACAGACTAGATAGTAGGTCCCAGGACGATCCACTTAGGACTCTAAATATGCTGTTGACCCCTCATTCTTCCCTTGGGTTCACGTCAAGCTGTAAGGAGTCATGCACCATCAGCAGTAGCAGTAGCGAAGAGTGTCAACTCTGTCAAGATGTGTTGCGAGAGGAGGGATGCAGTCTCTGTTCCTATGTTTACTTAGAGGATATGGAGAGCTTGTCACCGCCTGTCTCCTGCTACAATGATAATGTAAGTCTCTCAAATGATACTAGTACTATCATAAGGCAGCCCGAAAACCTGCTGACAGTCCAGAATGAGAGCATGGGTGAAGTGGGTGAGGGTGCGGGAGGCAGATCCTTGACGCCCTTGACGCTGGCCAGTGAGTCAAGTGGTGAGGGAGTGTGTTGCGCAGGTGGCGCGCGGAGGTGCCGGGTGTGCGTGGCAGGGGGACTATTCTGCCGCCCGGTGTCAGTGACCTTTCGACGCAGAGCCGCGGGGCTAAGAGGTGTCGTGGTTGCCGACGTGGTAGCTGCTTTCCTCATCAATCTAGTGGCGGCAGGTAGGTTGAGGCTGCTACTGTTACGTATCAATATATGCATGAAGGATAATAGTCGTTATGATAAGATGTATTTTCTAATGATGCATTCAATCTAAATTTTCCAGAGAAACTTCCTTCGAAATTAAATCCTTTTATTCTCAGTTAATGCTTTCTCGTTCTCTTGCTACTTATGGTCATGCGCGGCCGTTGTTGAGGCATCGGTGCACCCTTTCACTCGGGCGGGCGTC
>JAXIVD010003374.1:12500-27500 GCA_036785275.1 Cancer borealis
TAATCAACACCTTCACCATTACACATACTGCAGCAATACTCATTAGTCCATCCTAAAATATACTCACATTTACTTGCTCCAAAATCTGCAGGCATCTTTCAATAGCATTGAACATTTCCTAACAAATTATGCATTCTCACTGTTTAGACTTTCGAGGGATGGCTGCCAGAATGAGTGGAGCTGTAACAATAAATAAAGGGGAACCGATGGCTTTACTATGCTTTCTTTATCACTCCATGTCTTGTAAGTTATCCAACACTACCTATTGAAAAAGACTGAAAACTTTGAATGGCTACATCAATTGAAATCACAGAGCTTCATGCTTATACACATACGTATATGACATTCAAAACTTCCAATATGAAACCTGAGTACATTAATTGATTCCAATGACTGCAATTCTAACGTCAGTTTCTGTACAAATGTATCATGTTTTAATTTATCTATTTCTTCTCTTTCTAGCTTTCTTCCTTTCATACCATGCTCTTGCTCTCACACATTTATTCAACAAGTCATACCACCATTGACATTCAGTGACATTACAGTAAATAACGCCTTAATAATGTATACACTCTTCCATGCCTTCTACGGTATGCATCTCAGTCCATTAATGGTACTAAAGAAACATTATATATTGGTTACTTGATATTTCTTATATTCATTCAATTCCTTCCAAAATTTGTCTTTCACACCAACATATAAATGATGTAAGGGACCTCTGATGCATCTTTGTGTAAACATTCACGTAACTTGTCATTGCAAGTTTACCTCATATTTAGTTTCTTAAAATATGAATAGTTATAGCATATCTCTGAGGTGCTATCATAAAAACAGACACAATACGATCTTACTATATGATTCTTTCACCTTGTCATTTCACAATGTTTAAAAGTGAGATAATTTGCCTCCTTAATACTAGTTTCTATAGTCGGGTACATTTTACTCCTATAAAACAAAAGAAAGATCACAGATACAAAGAAAAACCTAATGGCAATAAATAAATAACATATACCATACTCTGCCTGTCACAATGGATTGCCAATGAAGAGGAAGTACATGAAGTGTAACTCCTGCTGCTCAGATCCTGAAGGAAGCACTAGAACTGTTGATATGCTTGAGGCGGAGGTAGACATCTGTGCCAATCCCCTGCATGGCCTGAATGTCAAGGCTGCCTCCCATGTATTCGGCATAGGCCCGTGAGGTTGGCAGACCAAAGCCAAAACTGATGGATAAAAGTTAAACAAGCAATGTAAAAAACATTGTTCTTTCTTTAAAGCTGGACATATTACAGTCTTGAAATAAAATAAAAAAATCAGTATTGGAAATCTTGTTTTCTACAAAATATGTTTATACCACAAAAAGTGCAAATCTGAAAAAGTATCAAAGGATGTCGATTGATGATGAAGGAGGGCACAGAGAGATTGATATATGATGAGCAGTGTGGTTATAGAAAAGAGAGGGGATACATGGATCAGGTGACTGCTGTGAAACAGGTGTGAGAAATATTTGGCAAAAGGTAGGGATGTATTTTTGGAAGAGCAATGTCTCACTGAACCTTACTCACTTTGTGTTCACTACCACCTTTTAAGGGGGTTATAAGCCAAGTATATTGATAAAAATATAGATACACAGATTATTATTATTACTATTATTATCATAGAGTGTGGGGTCTGGGAAGCCCCTTCTCTGTATTTTCTCCTAGAAAAAGACAGGGTGCAGTGGGGGAGGTGAAAGTAAAGTGTCCCTGAACCCTGAATGCCTTGTCTTGGCTACCTCCTTTCAATGGGGATACAAGCCAGGTATATAGATTATTACTATTATTAGCCTTGTGGTGGGACTGCAGGAATACTACCTGTGGATCGTAAAAGATGATAAAAAAGGGACAGAGCGAAGGGTCTGAGAAGCCCTTGTATTGTATTTTTTCCTATGAAAGGATAGGGCACAGAAGGAAAGAAGAGAGTAAAGTCTCACTGAACCCTAAATGTCAGGTCTTGGCTACCCTATTTTAATTGGGATATAAGCCAGGTACATAGATTACTATTATCATCAATATAGTGACCTGGTGGTATAGTGGTCCTGGGTTCGAATTCCAGACCAGGTAAGGACAAAATGGGTTTATTTCCCTTCTTAAACTCTGTAACATCTGCTCACCTTGCAGAAAATGGATATTGAAGTAAGCCGAGGGTTTGTGACCTTGCAATCCTGGCAGGAGCAGAATGTTGGGAATACTATCCTCTTGTGTGTGTGTGTGTGTGTGTGTGTGTATGTGAAAAAAAGAGAGAGAGAGAGAGAGAGAGAGAGAGAGAGAGAGAGAGAGAGAGAGAGAGAGAGAGAGAGAGAGAGAGAGAGAGAGAGAGAGAGAGAGAGAGAGAGAGAGAGAGAGAGAGAGAGAGAGAGAGAGAGAGAGAGAGAGAGTACACAATTAACAATAATAATCGATCTATCTATATACCTGGCTTAAGTCCCCATTAAAAAGGGGTAGCAGAGACAAGACATTTAGGGTTTAGGGAGTCTTTATTCTCCCCTTCCCTCTCTGCCCTGATGAGAGGATTCCCAGACCGATAATAAAAAATACATAACACTAAACTAACCCATGCATTGGACCCCCAGCAGGATTGGGGTTCACTGCCTCTATCATGTCAGAGAAGACTCCTCCTTCCAGCTGCGTAGAATCAGAGTTTTCCTCATTGGCAGTGGTAAAGTTGTACTCCAGGACCCGTTCCATCAGGTGGTGTGGAATACCTCCTCCTCTATCACTGATCCTGAGTTGGTGCAGAAATAATGATTAAAGAAACAAGTGAACAATACTATACATGAAAATACTAAAGCTAGGTTGTGGAACACAAATTTAATTAAAATAAAGTGTCACTCTATTATCAGAAGTATACAAACCATCTTTCTGTATACAAAAATTAGTAGTAAATGCAAGAAATCTAAAGTAATGTATAATGCAGTAAATGGTTTAACAGAGGCAGACTTTCAGCTACAAACCTGATAATGAGGTCAACCTCGTTGGAGGCAATAGTGATGTGAATTGGAGGCAGACGCATAATTTCAAGTTCTGAATGGCTTTCTACGGTGGCTCGTACAGCATTCTTCAAGATCTCTGGTAAGATGTAGTCCAGTGGCACTGACAACAGATAACAATCCTGAGTAGGTGTACAAACTTACTCCTTTTAATAAACAGTTATTAGAGAGAGAGATAGAAAGAGAAAGAGAAAGAGAAAGAGAGAGAGAGAGAGAGAGAGAGAGAGAGAGAGAGAGAGAGAGAGAGAGAGAGAGAGAGAGAGAGAGAGAGTTTTACACTCAGACAAATAAATAACATCACATTTATACATGCTTAACAGATACTGTTCCATTACACAGAAGATGCCAATCTTAGCTACCCAGGGAACTGTCTAGAAAGGATGAAAGACATGAAATCTTGGAAAACCATTCAGCTTTAATAGTCAGATATGACAGCTTAAAATCATAAATAAATAATACAATGACAGTGGATATTCATGGATATAGATTTCATACCAGTTTTTAGGTTGTATCTTAAATCAATTTCGGTTAATGCTAAAAAATATTACAAAATAATGATCTCTAGGCAAAGCTTTTAATCATTATTTCCTTGTAGAAAACATAAATATTATGCAGTAATATTTAATGAGATTCAATGATGAAGTAAAATCTTGTTAAAGGAACACTGTCGTGGTCACTGAACTTACATTCTATGTAAGGGAAGACTGCATTCACATGTCCTGAGAGCTTGAGTTCTGGGGTCCGACCATACTTGTGCTGTGCCACTCGTGACACAAACTGACAGCTACGCTCAATAACTTCCTTCAGCTTCATTGCTACATTAATTATTCCTACATAATTTGACTGAAACAAAAGATAGTGAATTAGAAGGTAAAACATTATTTATTTCACTAAATGAAAAATTCCATGCAGATTTTATCCTTTTCATAACTACATACATGGTATAAAAAATCATATGAAGAAAACAGCAAAACTTTTGTGCTTTTGCAGGTACCTTGCTCTCCCGCAGTGACAGGTGATGTTGGGCCAACAAGCGAATACCCAAACGGGATGTGAGGGTTTTGTCAAGGAAACGCGCCACCAACTCCTCGTTCTGGATGTGACGTCGACATTCTCTAAAACCAGCAGCCAGTTGTGTCACCACATCCTACATGAAGGAATGTGACATTGAATTAGAAAAAACAGCAGGAGGAAGCTAATGATAGAAAGGTGTTGAAAACAATACAATTTGCCGATGATAGAAGATGAGAATGGACTACAAAAGCTAGATGTTTTTGATTGTGTTGTACATAAGGCAGAAGTTGAGTGTGAATGTAATCAAAAGTAATGTGATGATATTTGAGAAGTAAAAGTGAAGTAATTGATTTTGATTGCCTATACTATAGGATAAGAGTTGAATGTGTGAAAGAATGTTATATTAAGCTAAATGGAGGAAGAATGAAGGAAGTAATTGAATCTAAATATTTTGATTTAATCTTATGCAAACTGGGAACCATGGAAGTTGATCAATGTATAGTGATGGAAATGGGGAAGAGCAGCAGAAGACCAACAAAAGATTATTTTACAGGAAATTAACAGATTAGTTAAAACCAAGAAAGATAAATACTTGGGAGTAACAATTATGGACAATTTATCATCAGAAAAAAGCATAAACAAAATCACTTGAGAAATATAAGAATATCGTTCATCTATCTGGACAAAGAAATTATATACAAGTTGATTGTATTAATATGTATGAATTTGAAGTATGCAGTAGTGGTATGGTCACCTCACAAAAAAAAGATGAAAATTTACAGTAAAATACAAGTTTATTGGAAAGGCATCAAAATAAAGCAAATTAAACTATGTATTCACAAAAAAACATAGGTACTGCATTAATCCTCTGATGCCTTAACTTTGCATGAAATTTATAAGAGTACAATAAGCCCTAAAAGGCACAAAAATAATAAGTGGTAGCAGTTACACTCACCTGGTGGTCCTCCAAAAGCTCCTTCAATTTCCTGCTGTAATTGATCTCATCTGCTCGGGTTTTGATGGGCTCATAAGAGTTGAGGATGTTGAAGGCCCTTAGGTAAAGCTCATGCTGAAATAAGAGGTAATATAATGAAGATCTCTACTCAAAACTCAACAAACAATTAATTTCAAAGGTCTATAATTTCAAAGAACTGTCCTGTTTTCAGTGTAATTACATATTGTGTGATGACTTCTATCATAAGTAGCTGCTGATGTCCTTTCTGTATTTCAAAAGTTAGATCTTTCATGTGTGCAACTCACCACACCCAAGATGATGGGGTTGCAACCCACGATGAAAGGAAGGTCTCGGAAAGCAATGATGCGCTTGGCAATCCTTACAGGCAGCTCTCTCTGAAGATACTGGGCACTTTTCTGAGGACAGTCACATGGTGCAACATGAAATACAAACTAAGTTTTGATTATTTCTTTTGTAATACAACATTTATTTAAGAAAGAATGTTCATCTATACATATCAACCCAACTGTGACAAAATGCAAATTAACATATCTAGCAGTATCTATAGCTCTGATGTCTCATGAATTTCCTCAAGGATATTGTTCCAATACGATGGATACAAAAGAAAACCTTGTCATACAAATGAACTTTAATTATCCTAATCCTTTTTTACTAAATTATTTTCTTCACATGGTCCTCTAATTCAATCTTTTCAATTTACAGGTAGTCTATCCTTTAAACCTATTCCATCAATGTAACTGTTGAGTTTCAACTACCTTATCTCTGCTATTACCCCTACATTTATCAACACTTAACCACTCTACAAGTAATACCATTTAGTTTTTCATAATTCCAAATGCTACTAACAAGACATCTTTAAAAATGAATAAAAAATAAAATAAAAGAGAGCTATCAACATGTAATTAGTAATTAGTATTAAAACATGGAATGCAATTTACATTTTCATTAATTTAATTCCTGTACTTGAAGCTTAAATGAGAACATCCTTATTTCTAAATAATACATTTCTGAAGGACAATTTCATATCAGCAATGTATTAATAAAAAAGCTTAAAAATAAAGAGCATGCACAGTTTCCACAAGAACATCTTTGCGTGTATTTAGCACTGCAGTGGAAAAACATAAACATCAAATTATCAAGCATGTTTAATGCATGCACACTTATAATATAATCATGCATGAATGCACCTATTTGTGTTATCAAACTTGTTCCTTGGAATTCACTTAAGCAAATGGTTATGACAGAAGTCTCACTTTTCTCCAAGACATACATCTAATTTTATCTTTCTCTCTCTGCAACTAACAGTGCCTCAGTGGTATGCATACAGGATGCAACAACCTAATCCTGTGATAACATCAATGGTAGTATTAGCAATATAATAATTAAAATCATTATGTGTTTGACCATCAAATCTGTGTCGTGACCCTTTCCCTTCTCAAGTTTCCCTTCCAACACCCTATCATGTTTCTCCACACAACCTCACAGAACATCATTGCCCTATCTACAAATCTTCCATTGTCTTGTCTCACCCATGCATACTTGTGAATATCCTTCTTCTTGAACAAGGTGTTTCTAACCACCAACTTTCTATACAAGACCTCGCTCACTAATCTCCTCATCCTGCTCACTCCACCCCTGTTCTAACTGATAGAAAACCGGTTTCCTGTAGCTCCGTAAAGATGAGTGTTGTTGTCATTGTCTTGAGTCTGAATCTACACGCTACTATTAGTTAGTTAAAATTATATTCTTCTTCACACATCTGTGTTACACTTTGTAAAAACTAGATAACTAGGGTGTTTGTTTTCAGAATAAATGTATTTTTTTGTTTTGTGAAAGAAGATGGGGACCTGCAGCTCGTTGGCCTTACCCTCTGTGAAAGCGTGAGTTTGTAAAGGACTTTCTCATCCAAGATAAAGGTGAGTACGTCTGTTGTTTGTTTTGTGAAATAATGAGCAAGGTAAGTGGGAAGATAGACAAGTTAAGTTATTTTTTGGATAAGGTACAGATGAGAATAGGAATGTTGGAGACCACAGGTACAAGCTTTGAGTTAGAAAAGGAAGCCTGTGTGGTAGATGAGTTCGAGAATAGGATTATAAGAATAGAGACAAGTTTAAATGACAAAAGTGACTCCCACTGTGTTAGAAAAAGGAGTAAAGCAGAGATAGTGTCATTTACACTAGTGTAGTGACGATAATAGGTTTTAGGTACTGGAATACAAGGTTTGTGATGAGCCGGGCCTCCTATTAACTGTTGATAGCTTGATCAGGCATCAAAATGAGTAGTTTTGCAGGAAAGGATCTGGTGGAAGCATGTATGCTATCCAAGTATAAAGGTAGAATATATAACCAAGAAAATTGGTGACTTAGTTGTCAATTCCTCGGGAAAAGAAGGTAAGACTTCATGCACATTGAGTGTTCTGTCAGGGCCTCCCCAGCCCCCTCACTGTCCCTATTAGTCACCTTTCATGGCAAGTAGCCGACAAGTGAATCTAATTCAAATCAAACTATCTATAATCATTATCCATCTGCTCTCTCTTTAATCCAGTTGTATCAAAATGCTATTACCAATGTGACATTCATTTACTCTTTTCTTGTTATTAGCTTATTTCTTTACCCACTCCCTTAATTGGCCATTATGAGACAATAAAGCTGGTGTCATTATCACAGGGTAAATTGGACAATAAAAAAAAAAAAAAAAAAAAAAAAAAAAAAAAAAAAAAAAAAAAAAAAAAAAAAAAAAAAAAAGTTTTTCTGAACTAATTCAAGAGAGATGGGCAGCATAGAACATAATGCATATCAAGTTTACTCTAAAGAGATTTCATTAGTATTTGCAAATCTCAATATTTTGACAGAAAATGGAAAATTTCCAGTCTTCATGCAAAGAAAAAAGCTTGTACAGTTTGCAATAAAACAAAAAATAATATTTACAATACTGATGATTATTAACAAGACAAGTCAAGAAAAACAATTTTCCAAGCATATGTATTATTTGAATATACTCACAACAATGTCATGAAAACATCAGATTTGCTAGTCATGGCCACTACAGGACTGATGCATATAACACAGGAAAATTAAGTGTAGCACCACTTTAACAAATTACATAATTTAGAATATCAACATTTCTGTTGTCAATGCCATAATAGCAAACTTCCTGTATATTATACGATTTGTTTACTTAAATTCAGGAGTACAATAACAGCAGTAATACAAAGCCTGTTGGCTTATTCTGTACTTGTTTGTTATATCATGATAGCCATATTAGTTGGGATTTGAGAACTAGCCAGATGAGTAACAATGCTACATTAGTTTGTTCTTCCAGAAGTTATCCTGTTACAAACTGTGAGCTTTACAACGGAGTAGCAGTACTGACCACCTGAAAGAGAGAATGAGACAAACGCTACTCATGGGCACTCCCTATAAACATCTTCCCTCAATATCCTAGTGTTCACCATAAAAAACAAATATTAAATGCCTTTGATATCTTAATAACCCCAGGTTAATCACTACGAGGTACTTATAAGCAGCTGATTGAGTCATGCCACCTGCCAAAGATACCTACCATCATCGTCGCCTCGTCATCTGTCCTGCCATGGTAGAGAATAGCCGACGGCGTCAATCTCACCGTCCGCTGGAACGTGTTAAAACATTTGTTAGAAGTGCAAATAGGATCCAATTGTCAGATCGTGAGAGCTATCCTACTAGGCGACATAGGTTACCCTACTATTTTGTTCAACAGACATTTCATAAATTAATCACAGTGGCACACATGGTCACAGCTTACTTAACAAAGTGCGTGGAATAATGAATTACGCGACGGGGAGGGAAACATCTACAGGAATGAGAATCAAGGAAAGTGAAAAGTCTGAAGGTAAATGAAGCGATTGTGGTAGTGACTATAGCAACAAGATTCCCGATCACATCCCTTTGGAAATATGACAGAAATAACCACACCACTCAGGTGAAAAACAATGTTGCCAAAGAACCCCTAAGGCTGTAACACCAGGCAGCGCGGCGCCCAACTGTACACGTGAGCATCACGTGCACAGCTGGAATCGATTGACTCCCTCCCCTTCACTCTTCCTCTTCCCCCTTTCCTCCGTCCCTCCCGACCGATGCAAATTTCATTTAAATAAGAGATGAAATACATGCAACCGCATGTATTACAGATACATCACTTCGGTCTGGACTCCCACAATCATGATAAATTACTATAAAACATAGTAACATACATTCTCTCTCTCTCTCTCTCTCTCTCTCTCTCTCTCTCTCTCTCTCTCTCTCTCTCTCTCTCTCATATCTTAAGATCAATTAATTCAAATAAACTCGTTAAAAGTAAATAATCATGGAGGTAGGACAACAAAAGATAAGTTCAAGCCCTATACAGTGTATACACACTATTGGTTTGAATATTATTTATTCATCCGGAGTTATATTGATATTGAACCTATTGCAGATTGTGACAGTGCTAAGTTAAGCAAGCTGAATAGAAAGACAAAACTAATAAACAATGAAAGCAGGCTTCCGTCCGCCACTCATCAGCGTTGTGTTGACATCATCTGGTCCCGTGACTTGACAGTTCTCCAAATCAAAGGCTTATCTCCACCTTATTTTTGTGTCTCCCCTACTTCACATGCAATCAAGTGGCTTCCTTTCACTATTTACCAACCGAAGGGTACGACAAATCCAATAAAAATCAACAGCTACTTGGTCAAATGGTTTTCACAGTTTAGTGCTCTAAAATAAAGTTAATCATCTAAATGCGTCAACTGTTTATTGAAATTAAAAATTTGGTTACGTGCACAAATAAACAAAGATACAAATGATACAATATGCGACGCAAGTGAATAAAAACAATAACGAATAAGCAGTTCAAATATGGAATTTGTTCCCTATATCTATTTTCAAAGAGCACACACAAGAGAATAAGCACAAATGTACTCAAATATAAAACTCATTCATAAAGGCGTTCAATATTACAATTCGACAGCCTTGAACGAATCATATGATGCCTCGGCTAAAGTAATGTATATCTTCTAAACGACCAACGGGAAACTAAGTCCTGTGAAGATAGCTAATCTTCCTTCCTTTTATGGGAATGCATCCATACAGTTACCTGGCTGAGACCGATCTCAGTTTGCCGTTCTTCACTGGTTATTTCAGGCATATATGGCACGGTGCCTATGACTGCTGGCCACCTACCAACACCATCACTACCTTAAGCTCTTGAGTCTGTCATTCACAGGACAAACTCAAGGTGTCATTTCTACCTAACCAATATCACCATTACAATAGTAAATTTGTTATTTTTGTACATAATACAGTTTATGACGTTCTGCGCTAGTGCATGGAAATTTACCATCTGCCAGCGCATGAAAATTTATCATCTATATAACGTCTCTGCCCTTACGCTGCGCTCTTTGTATGTTGTGGTTTACTATATACTTCACCTACGCATCATATTTTCAGCACGTTTCTTTGTGTAAGTGGCTCGTTATGACGTTTACTAAAAAAAAATACGCACCCTGACGTGCAAGAAAGGGAAAGTGGTGGGAGCTACGACAATGTTGCTTGGCAGTATTTCGTCTTGATAGGACGATCCGCTTAGGTAACTTGCGATCAGAAAGTGACAATAAAATAATGATAGAAAATTTTTCTAAGGATGGTTTTCAATTTTCAAGTCTGAAACAAGCATGCATGAAACATTTTTTAAATGTTGACATGCTAAAAAAATATCAAAGACAATAATTCATTGTTTGGATATATGCATTCATAATATATAGATAAATAATTTTGCAAAACTTACTTATATGTTTTTCCACATTTGGCATACACACATTTCCATTTTGGCAACCTCTTTACTGACGTCAACAATAGACAAACCACCCTTTTAGGATCAACGTGACTTGGCTGACAAAAGTGAACTCAGAGAGAGAGAGAGAGAGAGAGAGAGAGAGAGAGAGAGAGAGAGAGAGAGAGAGAGAGAGAGAGAGAGAGAGAGAGAGAGAGAGAGAGTGTGTGTGTGTGTGTTGAGCGAAAATATAAGTTAAATGTCTACGGGTCTTCTAAGCAGAAAATGCTTGAGCAGACTTTCTCTTTGTCCTTCACCATTATCATTAATAATTAGTACTTGCTCAGTTGGAAATTTCTTAAAAAAAGATGGTAAACAAATTTTTCAGTCAATGGTTTTAGGTGATCATACACAACTATCAATATGACAAGCTTGTCTAAATACATTAAATATCTTCCCATACAGACTGTAAGCAAGGTAAAAGCCATCAGAACTGGTGCCATACGAATTATTGATCAGAATCAGAAAAAATAAAATAAAACGATATTGTTGATTTTCAATGTTGACCAAAATATCTAGATAAACATTTAATAGATTTGAGGGAAGGTCATTGGGAAACGCCAACAAATAAAGAAGAAGAGAGAAGGTCAAACAACCTATGTGACAAGCAAAACTATTTGTGCAGTGCTGATCTCAAGATAAAGAGTGGACTGACTTTATAGTTTACATATGTAGTACACACACAATGAGACATAATTAGTATAGTGGAAAAAAAACCTTATTAATTTACTTATAACTATAGTATAAACAAATATTTCTCTGAAAATCATCACTTAGGTACTGTTGCGCAACCACTAATCTCTTCTGAAGCAAAAATTGTTATAAGTATAACAAAAACGTAAGAGATTATTATTTATCTTTAAGTTGCGATATATATGGAAGTGTTTTATATACTGTCATGACAATAGATTCTAAAGTTTCTTGGCTTGCTGTGCATCTGAAGTTCTGAACCTCATTGCGACCTGTCCATACCTTCTTAGCAGCGGCCTCCACAGCGGGCTGATTGTAGAAAGCTGCCACAGACTTCGCTCTCTCCCGTTCCGAGGTGGTGGTGTTAGGGCGAAACTCAACCCGGTTGGTGGAGAGGAAGGAGGTGGTTCGTTGGAGTGAAGTAGCACCCATGCCCTGGGCCCCTAAGCCAAAAATTCGTAGCATAGACATCGTTGGAGTCATTGTGCAGGTTTCCTTGACATCAGCTGTTCGTCGCGGCTCAAGGATGCCTCTTCCCTGGGGCAACAATCACCACTAACACACTCTCTTAACTAGAGTTCATTTTTCAACACCAACAATTCACCGTCCTTTCCATAACGTGTTGGATGCTATGATGGTAGAATTGATTAAACTGTATGTCACCGCAGTTTCCTTAAGATTACAAAAATACAGAAAGCGGCCATCAGGAGGCACGAACGCTAACCTCCCCACCGACACCAACTCTGGACTGACGTCACGGCCACGCGATTCTCATCCCGAGCAGCCAGTATTGCCAGTTTGTCGCGGCCTCACATCCTGAAACCCGCAAGATGTGTCACCCGCACAAAACAGCCCAATTTTCTGGAAAAAAATAAATATATATGGAAGAAAGGAACACACACACACACACACACACACACACACACACACACACACACACACACACACACACATGCTCTAATTTCAAAAAAAAAATTCTACTTTAATGGATAAGTAGCGAAAAGGAGTGTAGGAATGACAACAATAAGAAACTTTACAATAGATTCACGTAACAATAGAGGTGACATGCTTTGGTTAGCAGAGAAAAAAAATGAAGATAACGAACACATTCTTCAAACGCAAGGCAAGTAAGAAATGGACATGTAACCCAAAAGGCGAAACGAAGAATGAAATCTACTTCATTATTACAGATTGATTGAACACAGTAAAGAATATTGCAGTATTGAATATATTGAAGTCCAGTAACCATATGATAGATAGATGAAAAGTAATGCTAGACCTAAAGAGAGAAAGAGAAAAGTTACCAAGAACTAAGAGGTCAAATACCCTAACAGTCAAAGAGAAGTAGGATTAATTTAAAATTAGATAAAATGCATGGAAATATCGATAATGTGAATAAAGTTAAAGTTAAAGTTAAACTTGCATGGGTTTCAGTTCCGGTATCCATCAATGAAGATGCTCTCCAGAACGTCAGCCAGGCAAGCCCAACCCCCCACTGTGGTGCCCGACCACAGCAGTTCCTCCCCAGTAAACAGCTTAAGCATTACAAGCCCGGGCGGGGACTCGATCTGCCGACCAAGCGAATGCAAGACCAGCACGCTACCACTGTACTAGCCAGGAGGCTATAACAACCAACTAATATGATATTAATGTCAGCACTAGGAGTAGGTGGATAAGTGCCAAAGAAAACAGTGGGAAACTTTCAACAGATACCATAAGCCTCATACAGTGGCGTATGGTGGTTTCTGTCACTGGGTGTGCTGAACAGTGATTCTGTCCATAACCAACATATATCTAATTACTGGTGTGTGTGTGTGTGTGTGTGTGTGTGTGTGTGTGTGTGTGTGTGTGTGTGTGTCAGGGGCGTATATTCAGGATGTGCTAGGTGTGCGCCGCACATCCTCAGCCATAGAGAGAAATTGGTGCTACTTTGGCTTGTTATCTACAAGGAAAAAGTATCTACACCGTACAAGTTTTATTTTGGAATGATATCTACATAGTATAACTTATTATAACATATATATATAACAAAGAAAATATAATTGAAATAGTTGGTATGTCTAACCTAACCTAACCTAACCTCTAGATCGCATACCAAAGTAGATGTTCGTTCTATTGAGTTATAATGAAATTGAATTGGAATGTAATACTAGATGTAGGAGTGTAAAGTATTATGCATTTTTTTCTAGGCAAGCTATGGTGAAATACAGTTTGATATTATAGTAATCAGGAAAATAAGGCCAGATTCGTGTTCAGCATAATCTAAAACCTCATTGTACCAATTTTCATGAGATTCGGAGGTGTGGAAATTTTCATGAAATTTTGTAGGGTACACCCTTAGAATTTTTTAGATAAATCACATATTTTGAAATAACTCAAAATGTATGGGGTTTACGTAAAAGACATATAGAATATAAAAGAAAGAACAAGAGACGTTCGTTCTATTGAGCTATACTAGAACTCAATTGGAATTTAATTATAGGTGTAGGAGTGTAAAGTATTATGTATTCATTTCTTTTATAAAATTTTAATTTTCTTCATAGGTATTTGAGTTATTGAAAAGACGATGACTTTACAAGATATACATAACCAAACTCCATAACTTTACTTCTATACAATTTTCCTTTAAGACTAATATTTACGTAGTAAAATGGGAAAACCTTTTTCGACCTCAATTCTGGTGGAATTTACGGGCCACAAAATGGAAAATCCAAATATTATAGTAAGGACAAAACTAATTCCAGATTCGTGATCAGCATACCCGAGAACCCCTTGGTACCAAGTTTCATGAGTGGTGTTGAAACATTAACCTAACCTAACTAACGTTTCCCATCCATTTGACTTTTTCGCTGAAATCATGATATTTTGAATAACTAGAAAAGTATGAAGTTTACGTCAAAAATGTATGGAATAGTGTCCTCCTTTCCTTCCATCTTACAACTAACCTTCCTCTCCTCGTAGGACCTTCAGTTTCACTCACCCTTTCTTCACAAACAAAGTAGATTCATAACACGTAGATCGCATTATTAAGTGTAGATCCCATACCAAAGTAGATTCATGACACGTAGATAACAAGCCAAAGTAGCACCGAGAAATGCATGATAGTTATAAATAAATTCAGCAGTAACTAAGAAACGATATTTTTCTTATTGCTTTTAGCACTGTTATAATATTTTGCATTATAGGTGTTCTGTAGAAGCACTGCACACCCAATAATCAATTGTATCATTATGGAGCACAGCGCGTACGGTGGAGTGGGAGGGTAGACTGTTGAAAATATGGAGCTGGGTGTGCGGCTCTAGCAATGCTCACTGCTTATGTTCGTTTTTTCTGCGGAAATTTTATATTGGCTAGAAGGTATAAAGTGTCTTTGCCATTCATTATATGGCCATAATTAAGACTTGCAGGAAATATAATATAGTATCTATTATGAAACCAAATGT
>JAXIVD010003374.1:30000-42500 GCA_036785275.1 Cancer borealis
CGGGCCAGAGTGGGGTGGGCGGTTAAGTATGGGGGCCAGGGAAGGGTGGGCGCCAGGGAGGGGTGGGCGGTTAAGTATAGGGAACAGGGAGGGGTGGGCGGTTAATTATGGGGGCAGGGAGGGGTGGGCAGTTAAGTACGGAGACAGGGAGGGGTGGGCGGTTAAGTATGGGGGCCAGGGAAGGGTGGGCGGTTAAGTATGGGGGCCAGGGAGGGTGGGCGGTTAAGTATGGGGGCAGGGAGGGGTGGGCGGTTAAGTATAGGGGCCAGGGAGGGGTGGGCGGTTAAGTATAGGGGCCAGGGAGGGGTGGGCGGTTAAGTATGGGGGCTAGGGAGGGGTGGGCAGTTAAGTATAGGGGCCAGGGAGGGATGGGCGGTTAAGTATAGGGGCCAGGGAAGGGTGGACGGTTAAGTATGGGTGCCAGGAAGGGGTGGGCGGTTAAGTATGGGGTCCAGGGAAGGGTGGGCGGTTAAGTATGGGCGCCAGGGAGGGGTGGACGGTTAAGTATAGGGGCCAGGGAGGGGTGGGCGGTTAAGTATAGGGACCAGGGTGGGGTGGGCGGTTAAGTATGGGGGCCAGGGAGGGGTGGGCAGTTAAGTATAGGGGCCAGGGAAGGGTGGGCGGTTAAGTATAGGTGCCAGGGAGGGATGGGCGGTTAGGTGAGGGACCAGAGTGGGGGGGTGAAGATGTAAAATAACCCCAATAATAACACCAATAATAATAATAATAATAATAACAATAATAATGATAATAATAATAGTGGTTAATATATGGTTAGGTTAAGCACTCACTATATCTCCTTACCTTAATAACACACTGCAAATTCAACCTCAGATACTTGTTCAGCTCTCTTCACACACTTCACTCGTTCAATTACGTATAAAACAAACTATTAATTACCTTGTAAATTGAATAAATATACAGCGTAACATTAACTCAGCCAGCCAGCCAACCAGAAAATGCGGGAAATTTGTATGATGGGGGAGACACCTAGCGGGGACTAGTGAAAGCATGGCCAATAGCATTCATTATCTTATACACACAACACTTCTTAAGCCAATCAGATTCATTGTTTCATATCGAATATGGTTTAGTCTCCCCCCCCTGCTCATCCCTCCCCCGCTCAGTTGAAATATGGCGGGAAATTTGTATGATGGGGGTGACATCTAGCGGACACTAGTGAAAGCATAGCCAATAGCATTCATTGTCTTATACACACTATACTTCTTGAGCCAATCAGATTCATTGTTTCATATCGGCTATTGTTTTCAGAGTCCCTGCCCGATCTTCCCTCCCCGGCTCAGTTGAATAATGGCGCGTGATCAGTGAAGTGTAGTGTGAATATTCTTAATTTTGATAAGAAAGATATTATACAAATGGAGAAAGATAATCAGAGTGATTTTAACGCTACGTAGTGATTGTTTAAGTGTTTTCTGCGGTAAGGACTGTGATGTTAAGCCTCAAACTGTAATTATTAGTGTTCACTAGAGGCTGCCGTATTATGTGCAAAATCAGTGATAATTTAGTGTTAATGACGTATTATATAACAATCAGTGTTAATGTCGTGTTATATAGCGAATTTTAGTGTTAATGTCGTAATATATAGCGAATTTAGTGTTAATGCCGTGTGATTTTTTTTTTTTTTTTTACATTGAAAGGGTACTGGCTAAGGGAAAAATAAATGAAGTGTAAAAAAAAATCCCGGTAAAACTAAACAATCACTACTCCACCCCCTTTTTTTTTTTTCTCCTTCCCTACATACTATACATAGTGTACTCAACACATCTGTGAAGGTTTCAGGCGGCGGAAACCATTATTTACCTCGCAAAACGTCTTTGAAGTTATGTTATGTTATGTTATGTTAACATAATTTAACCTCTATATACTATATAGTACCTTGCGGTGGCCCATCCTCACCCCTCCACCCTCCTCTTCCACCTCCTAGACACCAACCTCTTCCTCCTCCTCCTCCTCTTCGTCCATCAGAGGAGGAGTTAAAAGAGGCTCCGTGGGATGTGACGTGGTGAGTGTTAAATCTATACGTTATTATATGTTTTAATTTTCAGGTTATTTTCCTCCAGGTGTGTCTAACCCTTCATGACTTGCCTTTCAGAGACTATTAATTATTGACATTTGTTTTCAAGATGTGAATTTTTGTTATAATGATACAATTGATTATTGGGTGTGCAGTCCTTCTACAGAACACCTATAGTGCAAAATATTACAACAGTTCTAAAAACAATAAGAAAAATATGGTTTCCCACTTACTTTGTAAGTACAGTACCTACCGAAGCACGAGTATGATTAAGAAGTGATTCGAGCTTGAGCGAATTTGAGTGAATTCTTTAATCTCACGTTGGGTTCAGATATGAATGAATTCTTTATCTGTGGTTGTTCAATAACGTGTCTGTACATAACATGAATGGGATCATGAAAGAAGTACAAAATATATTGGTTGCAAGAATATCGTCAATGATAGATGGGAAGGTATGGGAAGTGCCTCGGCTTGATTCATAAAATTATTATATTACGAAGATAAGATAGTGCTGCTTATGTGGACTCGCATATCTCTTGAAGGGATACGGTGTGTGTGCAAGAAAGGTGAACAGAAGCCCATAGACATAGTCATAATCTCATTCTCTAACCTATTGACTACCATTATCTTATGATTATCACTACTGAAGCTCACTCCAAAGTCTCTTCCATATCCTCCTATCACATCTAAAACACTTTGTAGTTCTTCTGTCGACTCACTCATAACACTTGAACTTGATCTTGATACCTGTAACAGCAAGATCAAGGTTAGATTGCCTCGCACCACAACACTGGGGTCTGGGACCTTTCCCTCCTCCCTCCTCCCGCACAAACCAAGCTGATTGTTTGAACCTGAACACCTTTGCAGGTGAATCCTGGTGTCTTTATTGCTGGCCATCATAAGTGGTAAGAAAGGTCGATAGTCATTTAACTCAAACATGTGTATGGTTAACATTTAATCACTGAAGTAAAGTCATTTGTGTTAATTACGATTGATTTTTTGTAACCAGTAATGCACCTTCCGTGACATTGGGAAAGACCAGGTAAATTTACACACTATATAGCATTAAGGATGCATTGCTATACCGAAATTTTGTAGGCTACTGAGCTATATGTAAGACAAACTCCAGTTGTTTTATGTGTTAATGAAGACGAACCTTCCTGCAGTTGAGATATATTTTGTCACGGACTTTCCTTCAACACAGGAAAGTCAAAAAATGACACGAAAGAGAAAATTAAGCGAGGACCTCGATGAAGTCTGGGATGGAGGGGAAATGGGGCAGGGCCTTCCTGGTGAGACAATGACGGAAGCATTTAAGCTTACACATACCTCTGCACCCAGTCAGGCCTATCATGACCCCCAAGCTACCGCAGAGGGTGTCAAGGACTCCTTCCATCAACTAGAAGCAGCAGCAGCACAGTCCTACATGTGTGAACCAAACAGTGAGGTAGTTGATAACCCAGATGAATTGACTCATCAGCCCAGCGTGAACCATAGCAACTTAGGAAAACCCAAGAAGAGGATGTCTTCAGAAGCGCGGCTTAAGAGTATCTCCATTAACTGTGAATGGAACATGTGCACTTCTGTGTTTGTCAAGGTGGAGACTTTCATTGCTCACATAACTGATCACCTCAGAGCCATAGCAGGTTTGTGATAACGTTATACTTCTTCCATAATTTCTTCCAGAGAGAGAGAGAGAGAGAGAGAGAGAGAGAGAGAGAGAGAGAGAGAGAGAGAATTTAATGTAAGGTGATGGATTTTAAGAGGAAGGAAGCAGAGGTGCATAATTTCAGTACCTTTACAAGCTAAGTACTTGATCAGAAAGTGTGGCAATAGTAGGAAGGTATGGAGTAGTTTTAGGAGAGAGAATGGAGGGAATGAAATAATGTTTGGTTAATATTCGGTTCGTCAACCACTCGATATTTGGTTACCTTTATAATGCAAATTTAACCTCAGATACTTGTTCAGATCACCTGAAAGAGTTATGCTGCTGAATTACAGAAAAAGACAATTTCTTTTTTTCTAGGTTACGTTAGTTAGTTAGGATTGGTTAAGGAAACAAATATTTACTGAATATTTGAAAACAAGGCGAGATGTAAGGATAGATATGAGGGCTGTGAAAGGTAGCTATGTCATAGAATCACTAGCAAAGGTTACTGACAGAAAACAGCCATGAGAAGAAAACATTTAGTATACCCTTCTTAGCTTTGATGAAGTTCTAATCTTGGCAGCGTGTTATCTGGGAGAAGGGTGTAACTTGCTGCCCAATTCACTTGAGATTCTTTAGCCTAAGTATAAGGATGAGGAGACTTAAACTTGATATTAAAAACTATTGTGCCTTCGGGTTGATGTGGTATTTTTTGGTGCAGGTAGTATAAGTAACTTTTTTTTCATGTTTTACTTATAAATTAAGTAGGTTAGCTTTAGAGTGATTTTTTTCGATGACCTCACATTGTAATTTATCCTTTGCAGCTCCTGAGTCTAGTGACGGTTACCTGTGCTATTGGAGGGAATGTGACTTTGCTTGCAGCTCAAAGGATGAAATGGATCGACATGTTTATTTTCATGGATTCCACGGCAAAATCAAAAGTCTTGGTTTGATCTTAATGGAAGAGAGAAATGATAAAGTAAGTTATAGTCTTATCACATGGTACTTCAGTTTCAAAAGTATTTAGCAGCTTTCAAGAGCATGTTTAGAGGCTTTCATATAATGTTGAATTGCTTTGATAAGAATGATACATACTTTCTTTTAAAAGCTATTAGGAATATTTTGATTGTAAGTCGTTGACAAAATAAAAATACTGTAATGTATTCTATTCTATAGTCCCTGATGCCTCGTTCCCTCCGGGTATTGCCCAAGGGGATGGCCACGGCAGAAGAGCCTCCACCTCTCCCTATCCATACACTCCCTCGCTTGTTTAATCCCTTCCCCTCTATCAGTTACTCCTTCATGCATGTACTCCCTTACCCTATCCATCTATCTTACAAACTGCGGGTTCTCTCTTCCTAGAACCTTCAGTTTCACTCACATATACTTTCTTTACAAACTCTTCACTCCTCTTTCTCTCTATGTGACCAAATCACCTCAACATATTTCTTTTCACCCATTCCACTACACCACACTTCACTCCATTAGCACAGGGTCCCATGTGACATCTTTCATACATGCTTTCATTGGTCTCTCCCTCCCATCTTGTCGTGCCAGCTGCTTCTCTTAGATTACTCATTTCCAGTGTCTCAATTGGTGATGTGGAGGTATTTACTTCATTTTCCCACTGAAATTTATGATTTTTTTTCTTTTTGTGGAATAATGGTTATCACTGAATGAATTGTTGAGATAGTGTGTCGAGACCTATGGAGATGTTGTATATGTAAACCTGTGATGGTGTGAGAAGTAGAAAAACCTGAAGAATATAATTTTATGTTAATATTCTACTCATTGCCATAGAAGAGCAAGGTATGAGTTTTTGCTGCATGAAAAGCTTTGTTTTTATTATGTAATATTTATGTCATGGTCCATAGCATCTGTAAGCTATCTACTGCACGGCTCTGATGCCCTGTAGGAGTTTTTGAGAGCCTGGCGGGATTCGAACTCAGGTCATTGAGTTCTCCTCCTCTGTGCTCTGACCACTCGACTACCGCCTTCCTTGCTTTGAATGGAATAAAGGCTCCACAGTTGGAATGTGGGCATTTTAGTTACATGGTTCACTTCACACCATAATGATTAGCGTAGCATCAATAACTTCTGTAGCTTAATTGATGTGAGGTCATCCAGTATTTCTCAAACTGAAAAAGGGAAATGTGTAGTTCATAAAGTTTACTGAATTTTGTCAGTGCATTCCGTGACATAAGATAACTATGATTTATAATTTGTTCATATGTATCATGTTATCTAAATGTATAACTCCTTTAATCAAAATGTGATGTATTATTTTTTTCCCCCAGTGTATTTTGGATTCCTCGGGTCGCAACATGATACCGGAAATACCAGAATTTTTTCAGTGCTTATGGGAGGATTGCAATGTGAGGTTTGCATCAGCTAATGATTTCTATTGTCATGTGCTGAGCCATGTAAGAAACACTGATCGAACAGATACAGACAAGAAGATGTTTGTCTGCTCTTGGGATGGTAAGGACTTAATATACTGTAAGCATTTCTCACCAAACAAAGGATATTGTGTTAAATAGGACTGAAATACAGATTTATTTTGTTTCTGCAGAAAAGGGTGTTAGTATGAAATATCTCATTTATATAAAATCAGGTGTATTTTACAAAAAATAAAGTTAAGTATCAGTAAATAGTGAAGTACTGTAGATATTAGGAAAACTTGAGGACGTGCTTAAAAGAATGTGAAATATTTTATATATGGAAGTAAAATGTTCAAGAGTCTGAGATAACTAACCCCTGTAGATGTGGTGTGATGGTTTGAGATCATGCTGTAGTCTTATTTAATTGTTTTAGATTGCACATCATCCTTCTCACTGCGGGCTCGCCTCAGAGACCATGCTCGGAGTCACACTCAGGAGAAGATTGTGGGATGCCCAAACTGTGGAGGGATTTTTGCCTCCAACACAAAATTCTTTGATCACTGCATCCGACAGATGCCCTTGGAAGGTGAGTGTAGCTGTGAACATGTTGTGGATCTGTGGTATTTCAAAATTTATCTGGAAATTTATTTTCAGCATCAGTTGTTGAATGGTATGCATCAGTCCCTGGTGGAATGTATGTTTACAGACAACACAATGTTATTGGCAGAGATTAAGGATGTGTTGTTGGCAGAGAGTAAGGATGTGTTGTTGTTGTTGTTCCTCAGGCTACCTGCCGAACAGCCCTGACCTTCTGAGATAGGTCATGGTCTGGACTGGGTTTTCCTAGAGGGCCTTCATAGAGTTTATGTGTGTTGTTGATGTATTTGATTATTTGGGAACAACTCTTGTGTACGCATGGAGGCATAGATGGAATGAAAAGTGAGAGCAATGAAAGGAAAGCAGGTCATAGGAACACAGAAGAGGATTATGAATGGGAGGAATGTTAGTATGGAAGATGAGAGTGGTATAAGAAAGTGTATTATCCTTCCTACACTGACATATACATCAGAGGTGGAGACTTGAAATGCAACACAGCAGTCAAAAAAGTGTGAAGTGGAGATGAGTTACATAAGAGGAGGTGGTCGGATTGCTCTGCTCAGCTTGTGGCCTAAAGATTGAGGGTTTGATCCTGGGTCACGGCAGCTTCTTAATGAGAATCGTAGTACTCTCCTGTTAAACATAGTACAGCTATATGGTCTATGTTCGGGGGGACTATTTAACTATTTTTCTACGTAAGAGGTGCATGTGGACAAAGAAAAAACTGGTTGGAAAAAAATAGCTTGCTCATGGCCATCCTTCTTCTAATGAATATCTGCAAAAATTGAGTTTTCAGATAGTACCATGTAATATCATTTCCTTGTTACAAAATGCTGGTGTAATTTGTGAATATTTTGTACCTTTGCAGCTCAGCAGTACCAGTGTTCTCATTGCTCACGAAGATATGCCACTGAGAGGCTGCTTCGTGACCATGTGCGGCATCACATCAACCATTACAAATGTCCAGAATGTGACATGACAGTGCCAAACAAGTCTACATTGGCAGCCCACATGCGTTACCGCCACAGTAAGGACAAACCACACAAGTGTATGCAGTGTGGACGAGGGTAAGGGATATACTACTATGTAATTACTGTCACCTTTAACTCTTTTGACAAAGTGACAAAATCTATAATATTATGGTATATCTACTTGTCAGTGTGATGCTGAATCTGTAGCATCACACTTGTTGCTCAACCTAAGAGTGTTATGCTAACTTTTCATTATTAAGATTCATGCCTTATCTTGGTACAGTGTCCACAAAAGTATGGAGTGCATGCCCTTTCATTTACTTGAAAAAATAATCCATGAAATATTTGCGGCCCACATTTACCGTAACCAATTGGTGACATTGTGTACCAATCACCTTAGTGGGTGACGTGGTACATAGTTGTCTCACTGCTGGTACACCTTGAACATGAATGGTTACATCATTCTTTGTTCTCAGGCTTCCATATCCTATTTATGTTCCCAGCTTTTTGATGCTACAGTTTCCATTCTACCTTATCCTAATGAGTTCTGCTGACTCACTATTGAGGAGAATGCTTGTATTTTGATCTGGAAGGCAAAAATGGCTGCAACTAGATTTTGCAACATATCTCTACTATATGCAGCAAGTATTATATCATCCACAAACAACTTCTTACTTACCTACCAATGTCTAACTTTCATAAACAAATCTAGTCCTTTGTTCACTAACTTCAGCTTTCAGGTTTCTCACCATTCCATCCATGAATATGTTGATAAATCATGGAGACATGACACACCCGTCTTACTAACCTTCATTGGGAAATATAACTTTTCTACTCACCTTCACACATCTTTTTTCCTTACAGAAGCTTTTCACAACAAATGTAAAATAAAGGAAAAATACAGAGATTGATGGATAAAAGAGCTTTTAATTCTAGGTAATTTTTTATTAGATTTCTTTGATTACTTTATTTGATTAGTTTTCTTTTCTTTTGATGTGTTGTTTGATAAAGTAGCTGTGGCAGATACTGCCAATGGTATCATCCCTTCTCAGATTTACAGTCCTGACAGACATGACTCGGCACCTATCAGTTCACTCCACTGAGCCAGCTTACAGCTGCCCCTTCCAAAACTGCACCCACAAATGCCGCTCTCTTTCAACTCTGAATAGGCATATTAGATGGGTAAGGAGCTGTAAGAAAGATGCTTTGTTGTGATAAAATTTATTTTTAAATTTGACCTCTAATGCTGTTGCTAACATTAAAGATGAAGTAATGTAATGCAGAAACATCAACACTTCAGAATATTTTCTACATTAACAAGTGTGCTAATTTTCCCCTTGATAACATAGGTCCACAATGGGATGGAGAAGCGTCATTATGCTTGTCATGTGTGTGACTCCAAGTTCAGCCTTTCAGAGAGCCTCACTAAACACCTCACCAAGATACACAATTTTGAATGGCCAGTAGGACACACGCGATTCAGGTAACGTATATTTGTATGCATCTTAACAATAAGGATGATAGTTATGCTTATAAAACTAACACTGTTGATGAAGGTAATAAGAAGAGTATCTCATGAACAAAAAATTCCCCTTATTATGAAGACAACTGAATGAACTGATGGTCGATTGATTGAAGATATGGTTAGTGTATCCTGGGAAAAGTGCCTTTATAGTCATTCTTTGCTTGGTGTTCTCAGTGGAGTGAGGCATCTAGGATGATGATGATATTGTTGTCCCAAACTAGGTATAAACAGGATGAGGATGGGTTTTACCGGCTGCAGACAGTTCGTTATGAGAGCATAGAACTGAACCAGGAAATGAATGATGAAGAAGAATATGATGTGGACTCTCCAGATGCATCCACAGTCCTCTCTTCCCCTGTCTCCCATAGTAGTCTGCTCACTCCCAGGGAGGCAGCAGTGCAGGGACACTCAAACATTGTAAGAATCTTTTTTTCAAAGTATTTTATCAGTCTTCTTTTCACAGCCTCTTTCTTTCTCAACATCCTTCCCTCGGCATCTTTCATTTAATTTCCATCACTGCTCACATTTTTTCCTTTCCTTTCTTATCCTTAACTTCTTTTCAATTTAATATTTTATCCTCATACTTCTCACTCGGTCATCTTCCAAAATGACTAATGTATGTATTGTTTTCAGGAGGATGGGAACAATCAAGATCCACAGCAGCTCCTGTGCAAGCTGAACCCTGAATACCAAGAAATCATCATGCCCTCACAGCTTTAGTCTATAGTTTTAGTATTAAACTTTGTTAAACATATTCAGTTTTATTGTGAATTGTGAATTTTTATTGGCTTGTGGCCAAAAGATTGTGAGTTCAATCCTGGCTTATGGCAGCTTCTTGGTGAGAGGGATAGCACTCTCTCGTTAACCTTAGCAGAACTGTATGGTCTATAATTACCTAGTTCAGCAGGATTATTTAATCACCTTTTTTTTTCTTTCCACTTGCATTTATGAGAAGGTATACTTGTATAAGTGCAGTATATATATCATTGGTTATACAGTTTCTGCTTATCCAGTTTCATGATTTTGCGTGTAATGTGTACGTATGTATATATTTTATGGGTTGAAATATTTAAGTTGAATGAGGTGCTGGAGGTTGTAGATATTGTATAGTAACTAAACATCTTTCTGGGAGATTCAGAAATATGTAATATCTAGAAAAGGCAGCAAGCTTGGTAGTAAATGTATGTTAACTAGATCTTGATAGTGAGACTTTAGTACCCTCTGATGTAATTATATCTGATAGCAAATCCTTTATAAGAATTTGTATGTTCTCTTAGTCTGATTCTCAAAAGGCTTATGATCCTGATAGAACCTTTCTTCTTATTTATGTCCCTATCTCCATACCTTTGTTTCAAATGTTATTAGCCAACCCTCTTGATTCAGCAGCAGATGGCCACTGTTCTATAAACCAAAATGAAGCTTCACAAGATTTTAGTTTATCACCCACTCTATTATTGATCAATGATTTCCCTATATAAATATTTCTGATGATTGTCCTTAAGAACTTTCCCCAAGACAGAAGAGCATCCATCCATTCTTGTTGCATTCCCTCCTTGTATGCTGTAAACCTCTCTTTCTCCTTCCCCTTTCCTCTTGAACCCATCTCATCTTAGTATACTCTCTTATTCATTCTTTCTGTGGCCAAACCTTGGTAATTATAAGTGTATCCTGAATAGAGTACAATAAAATGATGCTGTAATTTGACATCCTTTGTACCTCTTTGGTATTTGTGATGCATTATGTTTTCAGCTTGATAATGGGTTATTGCTACCAGAACAGTGATTCATATCCTGTACTTCTCATACATTTCATCATTTTTGTTATGTTGTTCCTCAATAATAATAGCAATTTTGTTTACTCTTCTTTCTGGTGTTGTGACTGTTGATGAGTTACAGTCTTGTTGATGATTAACTTATTGGAGACTTAGGAATTTTGCTGCATAAGGGATGACTGGCTGAGTATGATGCTAATGAGTAAAAAGTTATAATTAACCTTAGAAGTAATCAGAAAGGTGTAGCAGCCCTATTTGAAGGCCTCAAGAAAGGTGGGCATCTGCATAGTGTCAAGGTATCTCCATGACTTGTGGGTACTGACATCCATGTAACAACTGTTTCAGTCACCTGTCGGTGGAGTTAATGATTATGTGATTTGACATAACAGGAAGTTCACTATATTTATCTTGTTATTTAATAAGTGGGTATCAGGGATGACTAATTTTTTCTTGATTATAGCTTTACTCATCTATTTTATATAGGAGCCTTCCACTTTGCTGTTCTTTTTTCCCTAACATATAGATACTATAGTAGTAGAGCATAGTCACACGAAAAATCCCTTTAGGTCCAGCAGGGCTGTCTGGCACTTACTTAAATTGCATTATTAGGGGGCCAGGTGGCTCTGGTACAGTGCTCAGCTTTTTTTTTTTTTTTTAATCTTTTACCCATGGTGCCGGTAGGCTTCAAAGAGACCTTAGATGGTTGGTCTCTGCCCGTTAGTAGTGCAGGTTAGGTTTTTTAAATAATGCCTTGTTTCTTATTGATAGGCTCATGCTGCCAGCGGAAGCTCCTCGTGCATATAACGTTGCAGTCCTGGCCAGGATGCTGTTATGGCAGCATGCGGGTGATCTAAGGCCACTTGGCGGTAGTATGGAAGAAAAGTGGCCAGCCCGTGCTGAGGCTCTTAACACAGGACCCTGAGCTGGTATGCCCGACCGCTAGCCCCTAGGCCACTGCCTTCCCCTGGCCTAAGGGTTGCAAATTTGACCCTGGCTCACGGCAGCTTCCTGGTGAGAGAGGTAATGCTCTCTCATTAACCCTAGCAGAACTATATGGTCTATAGTTAGCTAGTTTTTGGGAAATTATCTAATAACATTTTTTAAATTTGCATTAACTTGCTCATTTCAGTACTGCTGTTGCTGTTAGTTCCTCCTTTGTAATTAAGATAAGGTGCTACCTCCTCCTTCCTTCACATACAAGTATAAATTGAGGCAGATGAAAGAAAATTATGAAGTAATACATAATATGATAAAGTTTAGGCTGAACCTCTATCAAGTGAAATGTAACTTAGCCTTAAACATATTTGAGCAGTATCTGAAATACTAAAACACTACCAGATGTGCTCTAAATGGCATATGGTTTTGTTATTTTTTAAAGTAATGCAGGGGTAATAGGCATCTCTTAGGAAGGTGTAAGGCAATGTTATGTTAAGTACCTGCAAACACACCTCTAGCTAGTGGTAAAGTTGAATACCTGCTTGGGATTATGTAAAACTAATATTCTTTTTATTAATATGAATCTCTCTCTCTCTCTCTCTCTCTCTCTCTCTCTCTCTCTCTCTCTCTCTCTCT
>JAXIVD010003375.1:7500-15000 GCA_036785275.1 Cancer borealis
GACTGGTCTATAATTACATGATTCTGTAGAGTTTTTCAATTATTCCTTTAGAATGGGTGTAATTGTACCCTTTAAAATGTTCACAGGAAGATAACAGTGTATAAAACATAAGTTAAAAAATCTAGCTAAAATCGCTAAAAAAAGAAGTGGAAGCATTTTTTTTAAATATAGAATGAATTAGATCATGTCCTTGACCAGTGTTAAGACGAGCAACAAGTTTCTTGATAGTCTCAGAAGATACACACATATTCATTTTTCGCCGAAAGTGCCACTGTTCTTTAATTCTATCACACAAAGCAGAATCTAGGTCAGTAAAGTTGTTCTGTTGACTTGGGATAAATTTAAAAAAATAAATAAACCAGCAATATCTGAGTCTATGTTTTTTCCATCAATAATGTTCGACACTTTACTTGTTTTTCTTTTTCTTTTCACTTCACTCCAGAATTGTACTTTATTCTTTATTGCAAACTTTTCCATGATGCTCAAACTTAATTCTTGTCTTTCATTTGCCTTGCAGTCATTTAGCTCCTTTTTAAACTCACTCCTTGTTCTAATCATTTCCTCATTTTCTGCTGTTCCTCTGACTTTACCAAGACGCATCCAGTCCAAATGTTTTTCCCTAGCAGCACTGTGTTTAGCTTTCACTCTTTTGTTCCATCCTGGGATTACTTTAAACTTATTTTTCTTAATTTCATAATGTGCATACTGATGACTGGAGTTTTGTACACTAAATGTGATATTTTCGTACATAGCATCAATCATTTCTAGATGTTTCTTATCTCTGCAACTTAAAGTTAAACAGTTATGAATTGGTAACTTGTATAGGTTCATTAATTCAACATCAACACTATTCATAATGTAATTTATCTCTACCGATGTTAGTTTTCCCCAATTAATGTATGAATCCGATCTAACACTTTCAGTTGGTAGTGTTCCTGCACAGGAATAATCACTAAAGAACTGCAAAGTTGTCAACAATGGTACATGATCTGAGCCAACTATATCATTTAATATTTTTACATTAGTTACTTTAATATTGCTATACTCTTTACCTATTATGTGATCAAGCCATTTCGGAACTGCATTACCACACCCAACAAACGTACATGAATTGTCTTCAAGTAAAGTCACATCAAAACATTTCAAGGAATTTCTCACCATAAAATCGGATAAATTTCTCCAAGCTCGACCTGAGAATGGATCAGCGTTAAAGTCACCGGCTAAGAAAATATTATCATGTTTAACATCATTTATGTAACCTTCCAATTTAGCAAGACACTCTAAATACTGTTCTTGTGTAGAGACCTTCCAAATATCACTATTTAAATAAACATTGATAAAAACTATATCATTACCATTTATGTTAACATCAAGAACAATAAATCTTTTTTCAAATGACACTTTGTTTATACTAATTTTCTATTTTTTACGCCACAAAACAGCTAATTCACCCTCCGGTCTGCCTGCCATGCTTGCCAGAGCTTTATCCGAGAAGGTTGCTCCTACCCCAACATAATCATAACCTTCATCAATGTATTCTAAAATATCGAGTTTCTCCTCCGTCACAAAAGTTTCCTGAAGAAAAATAAAATCAATATTTAATGTTGTTAATCTTCTTATTAAGTCTATGTTCTTTTTAAGAGAACAACAATTAAATGTACACACGTTTAACAACTGCAAATCCATAATGAAAAATTAACTATTAGACCTAGTAATATCCGAAGCTGTTCTGTATTTATTATAGCATCTGTTAACAATAATACCTTCAGGCCATAATTCAGCATTGAAAAGTTTTTCTCTCTCAGAGAGCTTCACAGTCACTTTATACGCTTTATACTTCTCCGTTCTTATGTCAACTTGATAACAGCAGCAACTTGTACTTCAAATATATGGTATATATAATTCCTTAGTTCATCTATAGTTACAGCATTGTCTAATCTTCCAACGAAAATATCTACATAACGTGTAGCAGCCTTAAAGGTGCCTTCACTCTTTTTTAATTCTCTCTCTGCGTTATTTTCACGCCTGTTGTCATTCCTCAGTCTTTTCTTATTAACAACTAACTTCCAGCCGTCATCTTCACCTTGCAAATTCTTAAGTTGTACGTCTCCAGCTAAGATATTAGGGTTGTTGTTCCTAGAAATATAATCACTCTTTTCACTGGCTTCATTTACATTCTTTTTTAAGCATCTCTGGTTGTTAAAGGGAAAATTTCCATGCCCCATCCCGTCACGAACAATGCTGCTTCCAAGCAGCCTCCGTTTCGGAACAGTACCCGGACCACCATCTTGAGCAGGAGCGGCAGCACCTTGCACTTCATTCACACCAGTAGTCGAATCAGTGGTGTTTCGAGTACCGGCCACCACGGCAGCATCCGAAATATCATTCCGAGCAGGAACAGCAACGCCTTGCGCTTCATTCATACCAGGAGTCGGATCAGTAGTGATTCGAATACCAGCGGCAACCAAGGCAGCATCCGAAACATCATTCAAAGCTGGAGCGGCAGCACCTCGAGTTTCATTGCCAGTGTTAGAAGATTCCACGCGTTCAGGTTCATTTCGAAGAGTTACAAGATCCGGAACAAAGTTTTCATTCACTATGATGTCTTTTGCTGCTTCATCTAGACCAGTCACAGCCTTCATGAATTTTTGTTTTAAATCTACAATATCGACTCTGAGCTGCCGGATGATGTCAGCAGAGTTGATCACTTCTGTTTTCATATCTAAAATCTTTGGTAAAAATTCTTTGATGACAGCAATGTCCTCAGAAAAGTTTGATAAAAATTACCCAAATTTTTCAAATCCAATCGGTGGCATCCGTTTATGTGAATCAGTAACGAACTGCACTGCTTTATTTTCATTTGAGACTCGCTCATGAAGCTCCATAAGATCTTTCACATCTTTTCGCTTTTTTTCTGGATCTCTCCGCCAACATAATCTTCGTTCAATATGGAGCATAATATTTCTTTGCTTTTTTTAATCTCTTCGTAGCAGTAAAAAGAGTTAATAATATCAAAAAGTGTGTCATACGAATAATCATTCTTCCCAGACAATACGAAACACAGAATACTGTTTATGATGATTTCACTGTCCGCCATGTTGGCCACTTCCAACAACACTTCTTGCCAGGATTCTAAATACTTGGTCACTTTATGTGCTTTATATATTCCACATCTGGGTCTTCACCACATCACTGTGTTCTATAGAGCTATCTGTACAGCCCTGTTATATCCATTATGCTGGAAATCACTGTATATGTCTATGGAAAGCGAATATATCAGGAACTTCCACACCAAGGTGTTGACAGTGTTGCTGCTAGACAGTAGTAGTAGTAGTAGTAGTAGTAGTAGTAGTAGTAGTAGTAGTAGTGGTAGAAGTAATAGTAGTAGTAGTAGTAGTAGTAGTAGTAGTAGTAGTAAAAGAAGTAGTAGAACTAGTAGTAGTAGTAGTAATAGTAGTAGTAGTAGTAGTAGTAGTAGTGATAGTAATATTATTATTATTATTATTATTATTAGTAGTAGTAGTAGTAGTAGTAGTAGTAGTAGTAGTAGTAGTACTAGTACTAGTACTAGTACTGGTAGTGGTAGTGGTAGTGGTAGTAGTAGTAGTAGTAGTAGTAGTAGTAATGGCAGTAGTAGTAGTAGTAATAGTAACAGTAGTAGTAGTAGTAGTAGTTGTAGTTGTAGTTGTAGTTGTAGTTGTAGTTGTTGTTGTTGTTGTTGTTGTTGTTGTTGTAGTAATAGTAGTAATAGTAGTAATAGTAGTAGTAGTAGTAGTAGTAGTAGTAGAAGTAGAAGTAGAAGTAGAAGTAGTAGTAGTAGTAGTTGTAATAGTAGTAGTAGTAGTAGTAGTAGAAGTAGTAGTAGTAGTAGTAGTAGTAGTAGTTGTTGTTGTAGTAGTAGTAAGAGTAATAGGAGGTGGAGGAAGAAGAGTACAGAGGAAGACCATACAGTAACAGAACTACTGGACCTAACGAGGTGTTCGTGTGACTACATTGTAGTACTATAGTATCTAAATGTTATAGAAAAAATTACAGCTAAGTGGAAGACTCCTACCCACCTACCTTTTGCTTCAATCGAAGCTGGCCAAAAGAGGAGCGGCATCCTGTAGTATGGACAAACTAGCAATTAATTTGTTTAGATAAATGAGAAAATAGGCGTATTCTACGGGCTTCTACTATCACAGAAGATGAAGCGTTGTGTAATGTTTTTTGCAGGAATTTGATACAAAGTTTGGAGAACTGATGCTAAGTGCATATTGAGTTTTTCTTAGTGTTTCAATTGTATTTCTGTTAACTCCTTGTGCTGATAAATAAATCCAAATATTCACGATTATATTAAAGAAAAGTATTTCCTTTCGTCCGATCGAAATTGTTTATCAATGTTCTTGAATCCATTGCTACGAGTGGTACTAAGGAGATTAGTAATTAGATTGTCGTTTATATTCATAGTCTTAAGGCCACGAAAAATTTTTTTTCTATTTGGTAATCTTATATGGATAAATTGAAAAACTTATGCTCATTTTGTTATTCCTTGTAAGCTTTTAAAAATCATTTTAGCAATTTCTCTGTATTCTCTTCATAAATCAATATCATGTTTTTACAAAATGGTGACTGAAACTGAATGAAACATTCTAGAGGCCGCACAAGTACATTAAATAGTGCAAGGAGGAGAAGGGGATGAGATTAGAGATTAGAATAAAAAATGTATGTCGCTCTCTCTCCAGTGTTTCCTAAAAGACGAATAAAAGATATGAGGGTAGAGGGCTTACATTGTATATAAAACGAGAGGTGGCAGTGATGGTCATTGTGTTACCTTGCTGTGTTCTTTCTTTTTTGCACACAGTTTCATGTGTACATGAAAGAAAGCGAATTAATTCCAATACAAAAAGAGGTTAGACAAGGCGACACTAATTCTCCTTACCTGTTCTGGACAATTTTAGAGCAAGTTTTTAAGAACTTGGATTGGAGAGACAGAAATTCAGATAAATGGAGAATATCTAACTAATTTTATATTTGCTAATGATATTATTCTAATGAGCGAATCGACAGATGAACTTCAACAGATGATTTCGCAGTTGCACAAAGTCAGAAAGTGGGCTTAAGGATGCATATGGAGAAAACGAAGATGATATTTAACAATTACATACGCGATAATGAAATCTAAATACATGACGAAGTAATAAAATGTGTCCAAAATTACATTTACTTATGACAGAAAATTGGAGCATGTCAGTTCATGAAAATGAAAATCAAAAGAAGAATAGGGATAGGATGGAGTATTTTTCGTAGACAGCACAATGTTATGGAAAGTAATCTCCCACTATCATTGAAGAGAAAGTTGTTTAATCAGTGTATTTTATCAGTTCTAACATAAGGATCAGGAACCTGGAGTCTTACGAAATCCCTGGAACAAAAAATTTAAGTGCCTTAAGGGGAAAAGATTTAATAATTCTTGGCATAAAATGGAGAGATATGAAGAGAGCATCATGGATTAGGGAGCAGATCAAAGTTGAAGACATCTTGAGCACAATTAAAAGAAAAACGTGGACATGGGCAGGACACGTTATGAGACGAAAATATAATAGATGGACTGTTAGAGTAACATAATGACAACCCAGGAATGGCAAAAAAAAAAACTGGGCAGACAGAGAATTAGCTGGAGAAATGAGATAAGAAGTCTTTACTGGAGTAACTTGGAACAAACAAGCATCTGACAAGTGAGTGGAGAAGGTTGGTGGATGCCTTTGGCCTGCAGTGGATTCGTAGAAGTTGATGACGGTGATCATCAGGATGATGATAATGATGATAATGTGAAACGAAACGCAGTGAGAGCTACTGCTCTACTGTTGATCAACGAGAATGATGGAGTAAAGATAATAGTCAGTTAAACGACTCAGATTTAATTTAAATCCTAGTATATTAGGCTTCATTCATCCAATTATCGAGTTCAAACGTACAACCATGTTAACAAAGGTAATGCAACAATCAAACCGAGAGAAAGTAGATGGTAGTCAGGTAAGCGAAGATAATGTAAGAAAAGAAAATTCTTTCACTCTACTCTTTTTATAATTGTCTGAGTGGAATCCTTCATGAAAGGTTAACTTGTGTTGCTGTCAAGTGTGCTGCCATCAGATGACATTAAATGCTGCAGCCAATCTTATATGCGCTTGAGTTCACTTTAGTTGCAGGGAAAAGTTAAGGTAGAGCAGTGCAATAAATCATTGCAGTGATTAAAATGTATCCTAATATAAAACACGGGAGAATAAATAGCAACGATTATTTCTATTTCTTTTGAAACGAACGTAATCTTATTTTGTTGGATAAAACCCAGCAACTCACTCCATTAGTGTCATTCTTCCATGCAAATAACAACTCTTGAGTTAAGTAAAATCGTGCTTCCTCAGTGTTATGTTTATCATGCAGATTAAGACAATTATTGGTTCTGCGTCACTTTCAGTATGAATTTTATCCTAACACATTTCATCATTTAACGTTTCCTTTTCTGTCTCTGAAGGATTGAGTGACAGCATGCTCGAGGCCACGATGTGAGGCTATTAATGGATTGTCATGTATGAGTCTTTCTGTATTTTTTTGTGACTAACTAGAAAGTCACTGATGCAGATGCCATTAAAAGATATATATACACGTCAAAATGCATATAGAATCCTCGGTATGCTTGGGAATTAAATGCTTGCTACTTGACAGTAACTTGTAACGACAATGAGTAGTCATTTTAATCTTACCGGTTTATGTTTTTGATGTTCATCGTGTATGAAGCATTTTGCAAGTCTCAGGACAATTTATCAGTGTAAGATCATCTATGTCTAGACTATCTATAAATAAAATCAACAGAGAATGTCATACCACACTCAATCCTTCTCGCCTCAGTAACTAGGAAGTGTTCAGTTGATTGTTTCTGACGATGAGTGATGTTACGAGACCCAATTAAGTTATATAGCATAGACCAGCCCTCGCTGGTCTTAATCCTCAAAAAGCGTATGGTCCTGATGGAGTCCATCGTATTGTTCTCAAAAACTGTGCTTCCGTGCTTGCACTTTGCCTGGTCAAATATTTCCGTCTCGGCCTATCAACTTCCACCTATCCTTTTTACTGGAAGTATGCCTACATACAACCTGCTCCAAAATAGGTTGACCGCTCCAATCCCTCAAACTACCGTTCTATTGCTTTGAATTCATGCCTTTTTAAAGTCTTTGAGTCTCTCCTTAACGGGAAGATTCAGAGACATCTATCCGCTTACAACCTTCTATCTGATCGTCAGTATGGCTTCTGATGTCGACGCTCTACTGGTGATAGGGGAGGCGGTGGCCTAGTGGCTAGCAGTTGGGCATACTAACTCAGAGTTCCGAGCTCGAATCCCGGTACCCGCTGAGCACTTTCTTTGGTAATACCATCAAGTGGCCGAATATCACGCACATGCTGCCATAACCTTATCCGCGACGGAACTGCAAAGCTATATACCCGAGGAGCTTCCGCGGGCAG
>JAXIVD010003375.1:20000-37500 GCA_036785275.1 Cancer borealis
GAAAAATAAAACACTGTCTGCAGTAGCAGTAAGTATAACTCCCTTGAAGAAAAGCACAAGTCACTGTCTTGCAGGGGGAGAAATATCTTTGTTGCACAGAAGAAAAAAAAACACTGTCTGCAGTAGCAGTAAGTATAACTCCCTTGAAAAAAAAAAAAGCACAAGTCACTGTCTTGCAGGGGGAGAAATATCTTTGTTGCACAGAAGAAAAAAAAACCACTGTCTGCAGTAGCAGTAAATATAACTCCCTTGAAAAAAAGCACAAGTCACTGTCTTGCAGAGGGAGAAATATCTTTGTTGCACAGAAAAAAAATACACTGTCTTCAGTAGCAGTAAGTATAACTCCCTTGAAAAAAAGCACAAGTCACTGTCTTGCAGGTGGAAAAATATCTTTGTTGCACAGAAAAATAACACTGTCTGCAGTAACAGTAAGTATAACTCCCTTGAAAAAAAGCACAAGTCACTGTCTTGCAGGTGGAAAAATATCTTTGTTGCACAGAAAAATAACTGTCTGCAGTAGCAATAAGTATAGCTCCCTTGAAGAAAAGCACAAGTCACTGTCTTGCAGGGGGAGAAATATCTTTGTTGCACAGAAAAAAAACCAGTCTGCAGTAGCAGTAAATATAACTCCTTTGAAGAGAGAGACAAATCACTGGCTTGTAAGACGCAGTCATTATCTCCCCCATCACCTATTTTTTCTGCCCCTGAAGCTTCTGCCTTTTCATTTGGTCATGGCTTCTAGTATCCCTCACACAGTCGACGGTGGCCTGGCGTTTGGAGGGCAACTTGGCGTGAACATCAGAGTTTGTGTCCCTGCACAAGTTGGAGCCAAAACCATTGAAAAGGTTGCCGCCCACGACGGGGAGAATCTTGGTGATTACAAAATGCCCATTACAGCACTGTGTCACCTCAAACTCTGGGAACTTCTTGGCCAAACCAACAAGGATCTGCAGGAATGTGTCCTTATGGTTGTCACAACCAAAAAACCTGAAATAAAATGTGAATGTTAGCACATTACAAGTGAATACAAAATTATACAAATAAAAATTAAAAAAACATCCGAAAAAAAAAGAATAATTCAGAAGTGCAATTAAATTTATATATTAATAGATTAATTCCTATAGCTATATTACCTACTAGTCTGTAGCATCTATTCCTTCGAAGGATGTAAAAAAAAAAAAAAACCTAATGCATGTGTGTATGCACTCACATAGTAAGATAATGGCATTTAAACATATCAAATATGTATGTATGTATCTATATACCGATGCTGTTTACCCCATCAAAGAAAAATAATTATAATGGTACTGTAATATAAATAAACTTGACTTACTTATTCCTCCTCTCCTTGTTGTTGATTAGGGAGTCCCAGACACTCAAGGC
The DNA here is from genome assembly GCA_036785275.1 of Cancer borealis. Lineage (NCBI taxonomy): Eukaryota > Metazoa > Arthropoda > Malacostraca > Decapoda > Cancridae > Cancer > Cancer borealis. Next base: position 21,384 of record JAXIVD010003375.1, read on the forward strand.
GAAGCAAGTAATGTGGCACAAAGTTGGTGAAGGGTAATGTAGGCCTTCCCCACCGTCTAGTGTCCCCCTGTCCATCAGGCGTGTCAAGTAGAACCACTCGCCTTGCGGAATCAGCTGATCATAACAACAAAACAAGCCGTTATGGAGGAAGCACTTTTCTTCTTCTGCTTATGAACATTTTCCATGAGACTTATAATAGCGTTACAAGAAGCTTGTGATAACATCAAAACACTGATGGAAATAAGCAAGGAATATGGCATGGAAATAAATAAAGAAAAAAGCTAAGTAATCATACACAACGCAGAACACAAACCAGAGAACATTGAGGGAATCCGTGTGACTAACAATATTAAGTATCTAGGTGTTATAATAATAGACAAGGGGGATATATTTAAGGAACAGAAGAATAACATGATTATGGAGGCACAAAGCTTGGCAAACCTGACTTATAAATACTTAGACTGCACCAAGTTAACATATAACAACATTGATAAGTTGCAAACTATCCTACTTTATTACCCATGTGTGTGTGTGTGGCGGGGGGATGAGCAGTAGGTAGCGAGATTCGAATTTTGAATTAACGGATTCCATGTTTTGAGGTGACCGTGGTCATCAATCATGGTCTAACTAACTTGGTTAGACCATGACCGTGATATGTATCTATTAGTTAAATTCGCACGGTCATTTTTAAATACATAACAATGGTGATGGTAGCCATGATCAAATAATGACCGCTATAAAAGTTTCATCATCTACCGTTTTACGGTCAATTTCTACAGGGAGTTTTATATGAATTTAGTACTGAAATATTCCTAAAATCTTATAAATCAGACATTACAATAACCAAATGTTGCATACTTACTGCTAAAACGAGTCCAGCTAGAAGCTACAGTAGCGCGTCCGTCTACTTCCAGTGTCAGTGGGTGACTGACTCACCCGTTCATACCAAGGCATCACAGTAAGCTCAGCTTTCTCAGCTACCCGCCACAAAATGTTGTGAAAAACTCATTCCCAAGCCGATATAACGATAATATGGCATTTGATCACAATCAAATCATATTCAGGAATGGTGATTTCACAATATGTGATGCTTTATTTCAGAAATGATTGCCAATTTGCCTGAAATTTTTGCTATAAACAATATGCTTTATACACAACTCCCACACAGTTTTCACTCATTCTTGTAATCTTTATGTTAATTTCCTATTTGCACAAGTTGTAAAATATTTTTTTAGGTTCAGCAATGGTTCAGCAATCATTACTGATTGTAAAGACATGTAATACAATGTCCTAAGTAGAATATGAACTGATAAATGAAGTATTATCTGTCATCACTCATAGCAGCGGAATCAATAGGACGGAAATGTATATCGTCTGTCAGCGATTGTCGCGAGTATCCAGTCAAGTATGGTGTAGTGTATGCCTCAGCTTAAATTAACTTATTCCTTTCAGCAAGTGTTATTTTATTGAGGATGCAATACCGAAGCACTTCATAAATCAAAGTAAACAAAACTCCTGGTGCCGATTGTATTGCACCAGGAGTTTTAAAAGAGGCAAAGCATGAAAACAGCAAACCTCTTACAATAACATTCAATAAATCTTTGAATTCTGGATGACTCCCCGACATTTGGAAATTGGCAAATGTTACTCACATACAAAAATTGGAGACAAAACACTACCGAATATATACAGACCAATCAATTTCACATCCGTTGTTGGTAAGTTAAATATAGCAAGCTTCATCGGAAAAACTTTTGATTACAAATCTGAAAAAAATTATCCCCACACTATACAATGCACCTGTACGACTTCATCTAGAACAGGTGTTCTCAACCTTTTGCAAGTTGAGCCACCCCAAAGCTGGTTCAATGCAGTTGAACCCCCTTCCTCCCTGCACCACCCACCCAACCGGGAGGGCATAATAGCTGCATCTCCTTTGTACTAATAGCCAATGAGTCCGTGATTATTTTCTTCCTCCGTCCTGTGCTCGCCCCCCCCTTGCCCCCCTCGGTTGAGAACCACTGATCTAGAATATTGCATTCAGTTCTGGTTAGCATACTATGAAAAAAAAATTTTATAAGCTGGAGAGAATACAAAAATAAGTTGATAAATGAGCCTTAGATTTTGAAGCAAGCCTTATGAAGAATGACTTAAGGAGCAAAGTTCATTCAGTTTCTCCTAACGTAGGCTACGATAGGACCAATTTGAAGTATTCAAAAATTTCCGTGGCATTTTTTAAACGAATATGTAACAATGATCTTACAAGCACCATTCGTAACAATGGCTTCAAGATCATTGGTAAGTGTTTTAGATCAAACGAAGTGAAGTGAAAAGTGTCCAGCCCTGTCGAGTCCCTCGACAGAGCTGGCCGCTTTTCTATGGAATAACCGCAGAGTGGCCAAAGATCACCCACATGCTGTCATAACGCTATCCTCGACGGGACTGCAGAGTTACATGCATCAAAGAGCTTCCGCGTGCAGCATGAGCCTTTTGATGAAGAAACGATACGTCTCTATAAGAAATATAAACCTGCGCTACTAACGGGCGGAGGCTGACCATCTAAAAGCCTCCATCAAGCCTACCGGTGCCACATATGCAAGACATAATAAAAATTATAAATAAATAAATAAAAGTATATTTCTCATTAATACAAATATGATTTAGCCATTAACATTTTTGCTAATGCAAGAATAAAGTTCTGCATGTGTTATATATGCTGACTGCTTCTTGGAAACAAACAATCACTGGTTCTCAACACAGTTGTATCCTAGTGACTAATGTATGTTTGACAAGGCTTCGAAACAAGACTAAGAGAAGGCTAGCCACGGGCGGAAGAGAAGGCGCGGCGCAACTCCTCATAAGTATACCACGGCTGTGTTGGAAGTTATGCATTTGAAAATAATTAACAGTTCTCATTGATAGAACAATAATAACAGAAAATGTGTTGACGAGTATATCACCTGCTGCATCAGCTAAAGCCATAAGAAAATCACTGCTGAACAAAGGCCTCTTCAGTCTTTTACTATATCATGGCACTGTGCCAAATTTTGGCAAGTCCTAAGAACTATTAATTCAATATTTCCACATCTGGTCTGGCCTTACACACACACACACACACACACACACACACACACACACACACACACACACACACACACACACACACACACACTGTCACGGCTCTAACTTAATAGATATGTCTAGGGGTATCTAAGAGCCAGTGACAACTTATATTTACATTTATTATATTACAGAAACCCCCGAGTACTTAAGTATTTACAAGATGTGTCCGTCACATTAATATTCACAGCTGGGATGAATTACCAAACAATATTTGTACCACGTGGACCCCTCTTGCCCTCTGATACCAGTCAAACCAAACACCAACCAATATACACTTCCTACAATTTCCAAACCAATCCTACTCCAACCACTGTGTACCAAACACTTCTATCTCCAACCAGAATACGTACCTTAGTCTCACCACGTGGGCCTCCCACCACGTCTCCGGACCTCGGTCCTCGCCAACCACACCGCTTCCGCCTCTGGCCAAGAGAGTCGTGACCCCGCTCGTCCCCCTATATATACAACTCCTCCCCTTTGTGACCCAGTATGCCCTGACACAAATGTATCCTTCCGCACCTCCGCGGACTACATCTCACATCTCTACCCAACATTTCCCCCCCCCAATCAATTATGTATACATGTATCACTTATCTTACTTACTATATATATATATATATATATATATATATATATATATATATATATATATATATATATATATATATATATATATATATATATATATAACTTAACCTACATAATGACTAATGTCCCAATGTCCCCAACAAACCCCTACTAACATAATACAACTTAATCTATACTTATTCACTACATGGCATCCTGGCTCCAACCTCCTGCCCGCCTCGGACAGATGCTAATATAGGCCTAAAAATGCGGGACCCGCCATCTTTCCATTGTCTTCCAGCCAAGGATGCACATGTTACACTTATATACATTATTAATAATTACACAAAACTACAATATCCCCCCACCAAAAAGCGAAAAAGGGGGAATTCACGTGAAGCATGAATTTCACCTTTTTCCTTATGACATCCTATCAATTCGGTCTCGACAATGCGTCCGCTACCACGTTCAAGCGACCCGGTACATGTCGGATTTCAATGTTTCTGTCCTGTAACATCACAGCCCATCTCGCTATTCTCATGTTCTTACTTTTCATGGTTTCAATACATTTTAAAGGGTTGTGATCACTATAAACCACTACACGCCCATGTAAATAAACTTCAAACTTTTCAATGCTTGATATCACTGCTAGAGCCTCCTTTTCAATCACACTATATTTTCTCTGGTGAGGCTCTAGTTTCTTCGACATGTAAGCCACAGGCATGGGCATGTCATTCACTTCTTGGCACAGTACACCACCAATCCCTGCATCACTCGCATCTACCATTAATACAAACTCCTTTTCAAACACTGGCGCGTGGAGCACCGGAGCTGCCGTGAGGATTGTCTTCAGACTATCGAAAGCTTTTTGACAAGCCTCTGACCACAAAAATGTTCGCTTTTCACTCAACATGTCCGTTAAGGGGGAGGCCACTTGCGCAAAGTTCCGGCAGAATCTCCTGTAGAACCCAACCATCCCGAGGAAACGCCGCAGACCCGTTCTCGAAGTTGGTGCGTCGAATTTGACCACGTCTTGTACCTTTGCCTGCAGGGGCTCGACTCCACCACTTTCGACGCGATGACCCAGATATGACAGGGTGGGCAGAGCAAACTGACACTTCTTCAGGTTGGCCTGTGACAATCTCTCCAGAAGTTTTGTCAGGCTCTCCATGTGCTCCGGCCACTTGCTTGAAGACACCAGGATGTCGTCAACGTACGCTCTTACGTCCTTCAGGTCTTTAACCAACCAATTGGCTAATCGTTGGAAGATGCTTCCGCTGTTCCTCATTCCAAAGGGCATGACCTTATACTCGTACAGGCCGTCAGGCGTCACGAAGGCGGATGCCTCCATGGCTTTCTTAGTCAAGGGGACTTGGTAAAACCCTTTTAACAAGTCCACTTTGGTCAGGAACCGTGCTCCGCTCACCGCGTCAATCATGTCGTCAATCCTGGGTATCGGGTAGGAATCTGCGACCGTGAGTTGGTTGAGCCTTCTTTAGTCGGTACAGAGCCTTACTGTACCGTCTCCTTTCGGCACCAACAGACATGGCGCCGCCCATGAGCTACGGCTCGTGGTCGCCAAGCCGTTCTGCAGCAGGTACTCCACCTCCTTCTTCATCAGCTCCCTTTTCTCAGGCGACAGGCGATAAGGATGCTGTCGTACAGGGCGCGCTCCCTCCGTCAAGATCATGTCGTGCTGGATGGCATGGGTCTGGGTAGGAGTGTCAGTTATGACACTCGGGAACTTGCGCAATAACTCCACCAACTGTTTCTGCTGACTCTCCTCTATGTGAGACAGCTTTTGCCCGATATCACGCAGTGTCACTGAGTTGGTGAGTCGGCCGTCCGCCCTAGTGAGCGAAAAATCCTCCCTTTGACTCTCAGTCTGGTTAGACACATCCTCATCGTCAGCTTCGATGGCTGCCACTTCTGCCACGTTTCCTTCATATTTCTTGATGAGGTTTACATGTACCAACCTAGTATGCTTTCTCCTGCCGGGGGTGGATATTACATAGTTATTTGCCCTAGACTTTTCGACAATAACAAAGGGTCCTTGATACCTAGCATGCAACGGGTGACTTCTAACAGGGTTGAATAGTAGAACAAGTTCCCCTGGCTGAAAATGTCTTTCCACTGCCTTCCTATCGAAATACTTCTTCATTTTCCCCTGTGCTGTTTCCATATTTTCCTTTGCTAACCGTTGGGCACATGCCATTCTATCCCTGAGTCTGATGATGTATTTAGCAAGTTTCTCAGGTTCTGCCTCTCCCTCCCAGCTTTCAAATAGAATCCTTAAATTTTCCCTGGCCTTTCTGCCAAACATTAATTCAAACGGGGAGTAACCAAGGCTTTCTTGACTCGCACAGCGAATTGCATAGAGAGCCACTTGTATCCCCTCATCCCAATCCTTATTATTCTCTAGGCAAAACTTTGTTAGAGTGCTTTTTAAAGTCTTGTGAAATCTTTCGAGGCATCCTTGACTCTGTGGGTGGTAAGCAGAAGAAGTGATATGCTTCACACCTAACTTGTGAAATGTTTGCTTGAAGAGCTCCCCCATGAAATTACTGCCTCTGTCTGACTGAACTTCCTTAGGCACCCCAAACTTGCTGAATACATCCATTAGCCTTGGAATCAATTTCCGGGACTTACTACTAGATACTGGTATAGCATCAGGATACCTAGTAGCGCTGCACATGAGTGTCAATAAGTACACATTCCCTGATTTTGTGCGTGGCAAAGGCCCCACCACGTCAATAACTACTCTCGAAAAAGGCTCCTCTACTATTGGTATTGGACAAAGGGGGGCTTTCTTAGGAGCAATACTACTACCTAACTGGCATTTCCTACAGGCCTTACAAAAGCTTACAATATCGGCCATCATACCAGGCCAAAAAAAGTATGACCGAATACTGTCACCCGTTTTCCTGGTGCCTAGGTGTGCCATGACGTCCTCATGTGCTGTTCTGATCACCTCCCTTCGGTAGTGCCGTGGGATGACGACCTGGTGGTGATCCTCGTATGGTTCCGATGGGGCTTCAGGACTCCTCCATTTTCTTTTAAGCAGGCCTTGGTCTACGTAGAAGCATGATGCCTCGCCCTTCGCCTCCTCCCTCGTCAGCGCCTACTGGTACAGATCCTTCAAATCAGGGTCTTGGCGCTGTGCCCTAATCATCTCGCCTCGTGTCACGGGCAGCTTCTCTGTTTGCCCTATCATCACGCGCGCGCCCACATCCTGCTCACGGGCGTCCCCTCTAGCTGATGAGTCCTCGTTCATGGCAGCTGACCCCGCGTCACCATCCTTCTGGTCGCAACTCGTCCCCAGCTCCTGTTCCTCCACTTGGACTCTATCATGGCTGCTCACTCCTTCCTGATGGTCCGTTTTCTGTGGGAATTCTAAGAAAAGATCCCGGATGCTCTTAGTAGCATCTTTAGTCACACCCCCCTCCGTGTCTCGCTTGGACATGGCTCGAGTGACCACTGCAGCCTCAGCCCCTACCCGTTCTTCTGTATGGAGTGTGTTTTCCCACTCGCTACAACATGCTGGGTACACTATATCCCCGTTCTCCATACCACACGTGTTCTCATCTTCCTCCCCCCGAAACGGTGACCCCAACACTCCTCCTCCTACGTCATTCCCCAGCAAGACATCCACCCCACTAGCTGGTAGTTCCTCCACGAGGCCCACCGACACGTGACGGCTTTTTCCAAGCACCTGTAGTTTGATGTGAACTACGGGCGTCTCTATCACACCACCCACACCCTTCACCACGAGAGTCTCACCCGTATGCTGACGCCTCAGCTCAGGCACTGCACACGCCCGCAACAGGGTGTGTGTCGCACCCGTGTCCCGCAGTACTTTTACTAATGTCTTGGTCGACCCATTTTTGGTTGAAATATACCCCGTAAGTGTATATGGGTTCCACCTGCGCCCTTCCTCTTCTATTACCTCTGCCACCGAATCTTCACTCTTCAATCCCACACACATGGCAGTAGCTCCTCCACGCAAGTTATCTGTAGTTCGGCGCGGATATTTCTGTTTGCAATCGTATGAGTAATGTCCTGCTTGTCCACATTTATAACAACTAAGGCGCATTTTTCCAACACCATTACTTAACTTACTAGGAGCACGCAAAGGACAGTCTGCAGCTATATGGCCCTGACCATTACACGTATAGCAAAGAAGACCCTTTAATACTCCACTTGCTGGCAGTTTTTGCTGAACACTAGTCCGCCACTGCCTATCAGAGCCTTCCTTCCCGCCCGTACTGGCTACTAAAGCAAAATCCTCCGCCATGCTCGCGGCTTCACTTACTGTTGTCACTCGCTTCTCACAAAGATACATTTTTACATTGGGACTTACACCTTGCATGAATTGCTCCAGCAAAATGATATCCCTAACCCTCTCTAAACTATTCACTCCTAATGCTCTCCACCATTTATTTAAATTCTTAGTCAGCGAGTGACTGAATTCAAAAAAATTCTGACCAGGGCCCTTTTTAGCATTTCTAAATTTAATTCGGTAAAACTCCGGTGTAATCTGGTAGGCTTTGAATATCTCTGTCTTCATTGTCTCGTAATCCTTATTTCCTCCATCTAAGGCTAGAGCTACAGACAGTGCCTTCGCTGTGAATACCGACTGAACTAAAAGTGGCCATTTGTCCTTTTTCCATCCCATAGCTCCCGCCACTTCTTCGAAGGCACCGAAGAAATCATCCAGTTCTTCCTCACAAAACTTGGGAATTAGTGATTTTGCCCTGTACATGAAATTATTGTCCTCTACCTACCCTCCATTGTTCCCATTTAATCTCAGCCGAGCCATCTCTAATTCGTGCTCCCTTTCCTCCCTACGCACCGCAGCCTCTATTTGCTCTCTCGCTCTCTCCCTTTCTCTATTCTTTTCCGCTTCTGCCTCACGGAAGCGCAGCTCTATCTGAAGCCTCTTTAACTCCAAATCACCTCCCACTATTAATTCCTGTTCCTGGTCATCAACTTCTACCTCCATGGCTCGCAGATGATTAAGCACTGCCTCCTTTATCTCCTCCTTTGTGGCGCCCCGTCTCACATCAACACTATAGTGATCAGCAATAGTGCTCCACGTGGCCTTTCTAAAACTTCCAGACGCCTTAAGTCCCTCCTCAGGATCCTCGACAAAAATATCTATATTAAAATCAGCCATGTTACCTACTTTTTGCTGTCCTCAAACTCCTATGGTTGATGTGCTGCTAAAATATTAATCCCTCACAGCCCCAAAGCACCACGTGGTCAGTGGTTCCTGCCACAGCCTCCACACTACCACTCTTCACCACGTGCAACACTTTCCACACTTAACAGCTCTCTCAAAGCTACTCTAAAATAGCCTATATCTCCCTGGGCTGTTCCTGTAACTCCCGACACAACCGTCTCAACACACACACATCAGCCTGCACTACTGTACCACAGAAATAACCCTATTACACTTCACTGTATTTCACCCTCATGCACTGCACAATCTGCTATAAATACTACGAGTGCACGGACACAAAAGACAGTTAATTTATCAAATATTCCCAAGCGAATGATAATCACAAGAATCCCGGCCAGGCCCCCATTAAATTGTCACGACTCTAACTTAATAGATATGTCTAGGGGTATCTAAGAGCCAGTGACAACTTATATTTACATTTATTATATTACAGAATCCCCCGAGTACTTAAGTATTTACATGATGTGTCCGTCACAGTAATATTCACAGCTGGGATGAATTACCAAACAATATTTGTACCACGTGGACTCCTCTTGCCCTCTGATACCAGTCAAACCAAACACCAACCAATATACACTTCCTACAATCTCCAAACCAATCCTACTCCAACCACTGTGTACCAAACACTTCTATCTCCAATCAGAACACGTACCTTAGTCTCACCACGTGGGCCTCCCACCACGTCTCCGGACCTCGGTCCTCGCCAACCACACCGCTTCTGCCTCTGGCCAAGAGAGTCGTGACCCCGTTCGTCCCCCTATATATACAACTCCTCCCCTTTGTGACCCAGTATGCCCTGACACAAATGTATCCTTCCGCGCCTCCGCGGACTACATCTCACATCTCTACCCAACATCCCCCCCCCCCTCCCAATCAATTATGTATACATGTAGCACTTATCTTACTTACTATATATATAACTTAACCTATATAATAATTAATGTCCCCAACAAACCCCTACTAACATAATACAACTTAATCTATACTTATTCACTACATGGCATCCTGGCTCCAACCTCCTGCCCGCCTCGGACAGATGCTAATATAGGCCTAAAAATGCGGGACCCGCCATTTTCCCATTGTCTTCCAGCCAAGGATGCACATGTTACACTTATATACATTATTAATAATAGGAGAGGCCACAAACTCTGAGAAAAGATGCCAGATTCACCAACTAAGATAATATGATCACGAAAAGTTGGTCAACTAGATAGAAAAAATTTGGCATATTCCTGTCCCCTTAAAACAAAGTAATGTAATATTGAAAACAGTTTTCTTCTTTACGTGTATTGTATAGGGGCCCAGTTATGGAAAAAAAAATTGCATACATTCACTGATGATCTCCACTAAGGGACAAATTTTATTCTACCCTTTTCCAATCAACGAAGCTTATTTTACCAGTCGTTCCTAGCATTTGAATATAACAAAACAACAAACAGCTAATAATCTAAGACTATATTGGCTCCTTCATTCATATTAAATGTTAATAGTTATTCTAAGATGGTCCAATAAACAATAACAAGCCACACGCGGTAGCCTCTGCCGCTGCTTCTCTCAAGTTTTCTCCCGTATCATAAGAACATAAGAAATGAGGAGACTGCAAAAGGCCAGTTAATGACCTACACGAGGCAGCTCCTTGTCCCTCACCCTTGGAATAATCCAATATTTAGCCATCCCACCTATCATCCCTATCCATACTCTCATCCAACCGTCTTTTAAAGCTACCTATTGACTCAGCACTTACTACGTGTCTATCCAGCCTATTCCAATCGTTCACGACTCTGTGAACCAATATCTACCTATGTCTGTCCTGAATCTAAGTTTTTCTAGCTTATACCCATTTCCACGTGTCCTATCCTGGCAACTAAATTCTAAAACCTGATCAATGTTTCCCTTATTAATTCCTTTTACCCATTTGTAAACCTCAATCATATCATATCATATTCTCCAGCTAAACATATTTAGGGTATGGTAATTGGAAGGATAGTTAGCTTTGTATGCCCACAACCCACCTACCTTTCTTCATATTAGATCTTTCTCATGTTACATGGTGTCGGCTGGTTCCTCTCTCACTATAAGTAACATACTGTACTAAATTTCCTCATTCACATGTCCTTATAATTGTCATAGGACAAAATAATAATGCTTTCTATATTGTTGTCATAAGTAACTTCATGGCCTTTGAAGATCATTTTTCATATTCTTTTCCACCTCTATTTTTTTGTTTTAGTCATTAGTTTCTTTTTCTCACTAATTATTATGTATGCAGGTGACTTTGAGAGCATCCTACATGCAACGGCTATGTGCAGTGGAAAGTGAAAAATATAATAAATGTAATCATAACTTACTTTCTTTTTATTTATGATTCTTAAAGAAAACAGTTCAAGTTCAAATAAAGAAAATATTTCAAGTTATATTAATTATATACAATACAGTGAAGTTCACATCACACACTGTCCAGTGAAATGTGTGAGTGGAGACATCATAAATATAACCTATATCTCATAATAATATTTCTGCAGAAGTAGGGGAAAGACTTCTTAAGCTTACAAGTAAAACTAGACTCCGTAACTCATCTCAACGACAACCTCCCAAGCTTAAGTGAATTTCACCGGGTGAAAGAAAGGATCCTAAAACATTATGCTTACAAAACTTTGAGCAATATCCATCAAGATATAATAGTGCTAAAGGGACACAAATAAAGAAAAATTGTTTGAGATAAGCATCACTGAATCAGAGACGAGTACTACTATTCTAAGAGTGGCGGCTGCAAATTACAGAAAACAGAAACAATCACCAACACTTGATACAGAAGAGGCCATAAATTAAATGTAATTATATTACTTAATATTTTAAAGTTTTTTATCCTTTCAATGGCCCGCTCTACATGGATTCTTAGTGATGCAATGTTCCTTGTTTTTAGTATCTCACTTTGATTTAAGGACTTATCTTTTCCATTGTCTGCTTTCCTTGTGAAAGGTGACATATACAATTTTGCTCCTCGCTGCAGCAAAAGATCACCAATGTTGAAGCCCCGGTCAACCATTACTGCATCCCCCTGTTCAATTTTTCCTAAAAGCTCCATTTCTGATATATGCCGATCAGATGTATTACCTCCATATGGTTTTGAGACAAATGTGATTAGTCCTCTAGGAGTTACCCCTATCAGTACTTTGACAGTATTTTGATGTTTGTATTGAGAATATGTACTGGCTTGGACAGAACAATTCTTTGGTTTAACCATAAAAAATTCTGTGCAATCCAGGATTACTCTAGTGGCAACATATTTGGGTGGAAAACTTGCAGGCAATGTACTCTTGACTTGGTCGGCAGAAGGCCATATCAACCAGTCTTTCAGAATCTGATACAGCAGATTTATCCATGTGTTGATAATGCAGGTAACAGAGTTCTTTGATATTCCAAACCAGTCTGCCAAAATTCTCATTGTCATTCCTTCTCGAATATAAACAAGAGTTATTAAATATTCATCAAAGTGATCAATTATTTTAGTTCTGCCACCTGCGCCATTCTTGAGGTAATTAATTTTTGTAGATTTAGGGCCTCTCCAATATTCAATTTTGCTTACTCTTTTCTGAATAACCTCAAATATGGATAGTAAAATCTTTTTACAAGGCAGTCCAGTGTATAACCTTACACTATTATCACTGGAAACAATCATATTCCTGGTTCTGACTCGTCGGTCTGCCATATCATCTTCCAACTGAAAAAAAGATATTCCTTAGTTAAAATACAAAAATATGCACTGATCACTTTCATTGTAAGACAGCCTTAATATAACACAAAAAGCGTGGACGATGGTCAGGGATAACTTAAATGTTTAACAATTAAACCATATGTACAAGTAGTAGTAATGGTCTGATTCCTCTGAGTAAGCGTATATACTCAAAACAAAAGCAAAAGGAAGTGCTGCATTGTATCTTCTGTTTTCCAGAAGAATGTAACTATGCTGATCTATCAAGTATCATTTTGTTGCTGTACAATGCTGAACTTTTTTTCCCCATCACAACAATTTTTTGGAATCTATGTTACAGGTATTTTTCTTGACAGTAAATCTGGGAGAGTTTCACAAACATGACTTTTTTACCCCTCTTGACTATTTATTCTAAGCCAGTGCTGCACAATATTCATTACTTGTCTATAATATTAATACTAACCCTTGCATTAACATATTCATACCTCTGCTGTGGTGGGAACAGTAGCAGCTGGGGGTGCTGGCGTGACGTTTGCTTCAGCATCAATGACTCGTGCATTGGGTTGTGCTCTTGTCTTACCCACACTCACTTCACTTCCCTCACTTGTCGTCTTCCACTGATTATACTCAAACAGTTCTGGATCAGGGTGAGATGGTGATGGCCCGTTGCACCAGTTGATGAAATGTTTGGAGCAAAGAGCATGGTACTTTGTTGCTTTCCATTTGGGGCCTCTCGAGTTTGTACTCCCACAGTCTTCTACGAGCAGCGTCCTTTTTCCTGGGAAAGACACACCATCCTTTGACTGCTGGGTCATTCTTTCGTGAAGAAGAAGTACAGTCAGCAACAGCACATGTGTAATTTGGCATAACTGTGGTTCTGGTCTTGGATTCTTGGTTGTTCTTCTTGGGAATTTGATGGGGCCGTGTTAGACACTTGGTGGTGTAGCTGGCGCGCGTTTGTTGTTTTTGAGATTTGAAGCAGTCGGTGTGTGACTGAGTTCGGTCGGTTGTTTCGTCCCGGAACGATTTCGGTCGAGTATTTTCTTCTTTTTTGAGAATAATACTTAATGCAGTCTCCTTAGCAATTTTCAGATGAAGCATTACAATCTTAGAAGACTGTTGAAAAATTGCCCTGACGAAATATGTAGTAAGATACATGTTAAAAAACATACCGCGCTGTGACACCCGATGAGAGTATTTTGCTTGAAGTAGTTATTTCAGAGCAAAGATTGTAATGAATGTTATCTGGACGATTAGTAGAACAACAGAGGAACCTTGTTTTCCAGAATGCAGATGCGGTGCATCAATATCTATCGCTAGAGGGATTTTAGAATAATGCGGCTCTTTGCTCAGGATCACAGTAGACCAACCTCTGAATTAAAATAGCCAGCGATCACTGGAAACTCGAGAGTTTGTGTCCTCTCCTATTACACATCACTACAACACACACACACACACACACACACACACACGCACGCACACACAGACACAGACACAGACACACACACACACACACACACACACACACACACACACACACACACACACACACACACACACATCATTATTTGTAAGGTACCAAATGATTACAAAACTTGGCTGGGCATTATTCGTAACATGGTCTTCCTAAGAGGCAGCGTTATATATACTGTTTGTGTTTGTATCAAGGTACTCAGACTTCTGCCTTGCTTTTCGTTGACCTCTCGCTTTGCATTCTTCAAATCCTTGAGAAAAGCTGGAATAGTTCCAGCCATGTTTTCTTTACCGAGGTAGATAAGTCCCGCTGTGCATTCAGGGCACCGCAAGACTGACGATACAGAAACACGTTTAAAGAATATAACGGTTTTTGATGGTGCACGCTCCTGGTCTTGCTATAATCTTTTGGTTACCGTGAAATTGTATGTTCATGTGTTTTTGCAGAAGATAAGAAAGACTCGTGACGGTGCCACAGTACATTATACTAATCATCGAGTTAAGGATTTGGTAATGTGTTTGATGTCAAAGGGACTAATAGTGTTCTGGTGAATATCGGTAGAAAAAAAGGTTGTTACTTTTTATAATATATCGAAATGACTGCAAAACAAATGGAAAATAAAGGAATGTTTTACTCATGCTATTATAATGCTGGTCGTCCATTATCATATTATACATGGTGTATTGTGTTCCATTTGTATAATGATAACAGCTATGCTGTTTGTCCTTAACTTAGGTATTTCACACAACTGTATTCAGCTTATTCCTGGCAATATTGCATTAATAAAAATATTGGTCATGTTGAAAGCGGCAGACTTGAAATTCAACGAAATTCGACTTACCTCGACCGCGCTTGGCCAAGGAAAGCCTTAATGATCCAGAGAAAACGAATGGTGGCCGTCCATTTTCTCTGGGTTTTCAGGGAGATTTGGTGAAAACAAGTCTGAGAAACAAAATTATATACTTTAGTAGCAGTGCCTGCGTCGGTGAGGCGACACACACACACACACACACACACACACACACACACACACACACACACACACACACACACACACACACCTACCCACGCACGCACGCACGCACGCACGTACCCATGCACGCACCCAAGTACTGCTCCCGTCGGTCAGTGAGTAACGTCCCCGCTTCTACCCAGCAGAGCGTGGATTCGAATCTCGCTCAGGTCGCTAAAGATTTTTCAAGGACAAGGAATGGTTACTGTTCCTCTTGAGCAAGGGGATGGGAATGTGCGATGTGTGAGAAGTCTCAGTCATATCCTTAGATCCGTCTTTATAAGCTCTGAGCTGTTTCGGGCTGACGATCACGAGTCCAGCGCATGATCCTCCAGACCATGGTGAATAACACACACACACACACACACACACACACACACACACACACACACACACACACACACACACATACACACACACACACACACACACACACATAGTGTACCGTAGAGTTTGAAGAGAGCTTCCTGGCAGTGACCGGCCTCGGCCTTAGGCTACGCGATGTAATAAGTCACACTTTCACAGAAAAGAACGGTGATTAAGGCATAAAAAGACTCAAAGCCAGATTACTAAACGGACAGAAACGCAAACGCGAGGTGAATAATTTATTTACTCGTTGACGAACATGGTCATTGAAATGGACAATGGATAGGCCCTGTCCAGGAGTTAATATGTTCAATGAAATGGATGAAATTAGGAATTGAAAATGACAATGACAACTTCACACAAAGCCAAAATAAAGTTGTTAAGGATGTACTGCTTGTACCGTAATTAAACGATTAAATGGTAAGTGAAGTTAGTGAGATGAATGATGGAGAGAAAGAAAAATAACGATGAAGCCAAGTAAGGAAGGAAGATTGTATTAAAGGGACTTGTCAATAATAGCCTTTTGGATCGATAGAGAGGATCCAGCTACTTAGTCAATGTTGCAGCTTCATAAAGGAAGATAAGAACTAAATGAATCAATGCATGGAAAACTCACTAACA
>JAXIVD010003375.1:45000-46730 GCA_036785275.1 Cancer borealis
CGGCAGGCGAATGCGGTGGGTCACGATGAAATTGTTGCTGGTCGTAAAATAGGTTCAGGGTATGTGTGTTTACTCGAGGAGCGACGCCCCCCTACTTGCACAGTCTGTAAACGACGCCATATTGCAGGGGCGTGACGGGGAACGGCGAGTGCAAATAAGGTGAGCGTGGAGGGCGATGGGGGGCACTGCTGTGAGTGTGGATATGCAGGGGAAGTGCAATTAGTGCGCCGTGGTTGTGGTGACGTTGGAGTCCATGTGGACACAGCGGCAGACGGGACAGGGCGCAGGTCCCAGCGAGGCCGGGGACGGACTGGATGGAGGAGAGCAATGTGGATTTGGGCGGGGCGGGGCTGGGCTTCTTAGTGGTAAGTGAAAAGCAGTGTCGCCGCGCCACTTTCTTCCTGCAATCTTTCTCAGAGACAATTTTTTTCTTTATTTTGCACTGCAATATATTCAGCCAAGGAATTCCCACATCTCAGGGTACAATCAACTTCATTCCGGGCGGGTTTGTGAACCCCTTTCTATAGAGATCAAAAGAAAAGCAAACCGTCATTTACCAGCTGATTTTGGAATATTGTTCATAGCTTACTGGAGGAAAGCCGATAACGGTGATCCTAAGGCGGCTGTGCAGGCGTGAGGCCCGAACGCGTGTGTGTGGTGGAGGAAGAGATTCTGGTCTTTGTGTGGGCCGCGGGGACTGCCTTCCTCGCCCAATAAGCGAGAGAGCGATAGACTTCAATAGATTTTTCTTGTAAAGGCAGGACGGCAGAAATCGGCGCTGGGCTATAGTTCTTTTGTCATGCAGTTTTCCTCTTATTCCTCAGTGTATTATTTTTTGTCCTTCCTTCCTTTCTCCCTACTTCGTCGCTTTCATCTATGTACTTTTTATTACTACATATTATTTTTTTCTCCTATTTTTCCTCTTCTTTAGCGTCGATTCACATCTCCTCCTCCTCCTCCTCCTCCTCCTCCTCCTCCTCCTCCCTCCTCCTCTTCCTCCTCCTCCTGCTGCCACCATCACCACCTGGCCACTACTGCACCCCCCCGTACCCCTCACCTCTATCATACAATTATCTGGCACATTTTTTCCTCCTCAGGCACTGTTTCCTCCCATTACACGCGGCCTGGGTGGAGATGTCATGGTTCTTGATCAACAAGTAAATCTCTATGTCTATTTTATTACTTGCACTCTGCTTGTGTTCCTTGTGTTCAGCTTTACACTTCCCTTTACCCATTTCTTCCCTTTCTTCTGAGTAGGAATGGTGATGAGCTCATTTCCGGTGATGTGCATTGCTGCCTCAAGAAAACATTTACATGGAGTAACAAGCGGAAACAGTTAACAGTACACTTTCGAAAGTTTTATTGGGTTCATCCTCTGTTCATATTTTGGTAGCTGGGATCTCTCCACAGAATCCCTCAAACACATACACCCATTATCTTAGATATAAAGCCAACATTGTTATAATGTTCACATTGCCTCAGTCCATTTTCGATTAGAAGGAAAGATTGAAGTCTATGTAGTTGGTTTCGATCTAAGACAAAGTTTGTGGAGGTTTGTTGAGGATTCCTATCAACCATTTTGCTGGTATTTTTTTGTTACATTACACCGAGACCGCACATTAGTTGATAGATGCCATGTAAAGGTTAAGAGAGCTTTGCATTATGATCGATGAGAGTGCGGGCGGGATCATACAGATATGGCGCTGGTTCGAAGTGAAGTTTACCCTCAG
>JAXIVD010003376.1:0-5000 GCA_036785275.1 Cancer borealis
TCTCTCTCTCTCTCTCTCTCTCTCCCCCCCCCCCCATCCCTCCCACCTCCCTAAATGAGTACATCCTTAGCTATTTAGGTTTCCCTTGCAACGTTAATTTTTTCTTTATTTTTCTTCTCCTTCTACAATCAGTTTTCCTCTCTTTGCTATAAGTAAGTCATCCCTTTCTGACGCTCCTCATTTTCCACCTTTCAGTCAATAATATAGAGAATACATAAGGAAAGGTTACTACTTATTACTGTCTCCCTCCTCCTCCGCCGGCTCGCCTCCCGGAAGTATTAGCGGGGAGGACGGGTAGCGAGGGAGAGGGAGTGAGGGGCGATGAGTCGGGGTGTCGAACTATATTCAAACTGGAGGCCTTGCCGGCTGCTGTGGGGTGGGATGGCGCCCGCTTGAGTGATGAGAGACGCCAAAGAGGTACCATCATTCATTCCGTTTTTACTTTAGTGATTATCGTTCGTTACTTCAGGCTTGGTTGAGTAAGGGACTCATTCACTCTTTACTTTTCTCCTTGCCTCCTCGTGAATCACTTTTTGATCCCTGTCTCGTTCATGTGTTGAAGCTTCTCACTTGTTTCATTGATCCTCATGATGAATTACCTCACACCTCATACATCAGTAGCAGCAATAACAGCAGCAACAGGAACTGCCACTACCATAGCAGCGTCAACACCATAACAGCAACAGCAGTAGTAGGGGTGGGTGTGGTAGTGGTGGTGGTAGTTATGTTATGATAATTGATGGTGATGGTGGTGACGGTAGTTATGCTAAAAATGCAAAGGCGTTTAAATCACGAGTGTCAGATGGAGACAAGCTTAAGGACTCTGTAAGGTACTAAACAACCTTGACTTGGCGAGGCTACACGGAAGTGAATATTTATTGCACAAAGGAAGCAGCAAGAATGAGGTTAGAAACAGGCGTTTCTTAAAAAGGATCGGCGACACTTGGCAAGAAAACAAGAGAACGGATATAGTTACAACACTGAACGGAAAGTAGAAAGTATCATATCAGCCAAAACCACTTGGCTCCACAACACAGTAGATGGGAAACACAGTTGCTTGTTGAATATCGTGTTCCTCTAGCTAAGGGGGGAAGGGGGATGAAACCAGCCTGAGAGTCCAACCCTCACTAGTAACCAGAGAAGAGTGAAAGAGAAACATTGTATCAGGGAGGTAGAGAAGACACTCGTATGGGGAATCAAGGAGATAGAGTGTGTCATAGATGCAGTGGAATCCTGGAGCCGGTTGTGGCGCAAGGTTCCATACAAAGGGGGGGTGAGCCTCCCCCTAACAGGTGACAGTGATGTGGTAGTGATAGTGCTTGTGGTGATAGTGATACCAGTAACGTGGGAGGTGGAAGGAAAGTGAGAGTAATGGACTGAAATAGCAAGGACTGATTCGTGTATGCTAGTGATGATGCAGTACTCATCACCATCATCACACTCAGTCGTCACCATCAATGCAAATGACAACAGGAACTAAAGTCATGTCGGACCATTCTTCAACGGCGCTGCGGCTCTTGGACAAACGCAGCACTCGTGGCTCCCTCTACCTCAGCTGTTCTTATGGCTGCTTGGAGACGCACATACACATGCACACCCTCTGGACTGCAAATGAATGGCCACGCCTGCACGCACTATTTAAAGGACATGTCACCAATTATATGCCAGCTGGATACATGGAATTTTTATTTATATGATTATAATCCTCGCTAAAGTGAATTGCCGAAATGGAATTAGTCAACGCAAGAAGGTAATTGAGGTAGATTTATTCAAGATGTGCGTGTATGTGTGTGTGTGTGTGTGTGTGTGTGTGTGTGTGTGTGTGTGTGTGTGTGTGTGTGTGTGTGTGTGTGTGTGTGTGCGTGTGCGTGTGCGTGTGCGTGTGTGAACTGATAAACCTCTATTATATAGTTTTATTACGACAAGTTTCTAAGTAAATATCAGTATTCGTTTTATTTCTTTTTTTCTTCTTCTTATCAACACTTTCATCGATTAGATTGAATATAAAATTATTAATAGCTAAAACACCTGACTGTCTTTATTCTTTTTTTGTTATCCTTTGTATTAATTCTTATCATCATCATCATCATCATCATCATCATCATCATCATCATCATCATCATCATCATCATCATCATCATCATCATCATCATCATCATCATCATCATCATCATCATCATCATCATCATCATCATCATCATCATCATCATCATCATCATCATCATCATCATCATCCACCTCCTCCTCCTCCTTTAAGTTTACAGCAGATGAGCGCCTCTCGCCCTTTTAAGCCTCCAGACACCTGCCATTGCCTATATAACCACCAGATGACAGTGCCCCCTCTCCTCAACTCTCCTCTCCTCACCCTTCTAATCCCTCCATTCTCCTCCCCGTTTTCTCTTCCTCCCTCCATCGTACCCCCATCCCCCTCTCCCTCTCTCCTCCCTTATCCGTCATTTTTACTCTCTATTCCTTCCTGTTTCTATTTCCTCGTACTGCCAGCTTATCTGTGAAACCAGCTAACCATTTTCACCCCCTCCATTCCCTCCCTCTCTCCTTCTCTCCTAAAACGTGATATTGGTAGTTATTTTCTTCCCCCATTCACTAGTTAAGACATTGAAGAATAACCTCACCCTCCTCCTCCTCCTCCTCCTCCTCCTCCTCCTCCTCCTCCTCCTCCTCCTCCTCCTCCTCCTCTACGTGCGTCTTCCCGAGGACTGACTGTTTCAAGGTGACTTATAAGGAGACTTGTAGGTTATTCTTATCTTTCCTTTGTGCTGGTTTTTGATAAGAATGAATCAAGATATCCTTCTCCTGATTCTTGGCTTCATGTCACACGCTCTTTCCTCACTCTTCTCCTGGCGTGTGAAGACTATTTATGTCTTGCCTCAGATTTGTGATGGTTTATATATGCAACGGTGAATAATTGTTGTATATGTTCTGTTCTGTTATGATTTGTATGTGACTAATATGACTTATGAATATAGTTACATGAATTGGGTGTTGTTGTTGTTGTTGTTGTTGTTGCTGTTTGTTGTCTGTGAATGCAGGCTGATGCTGGACAGGTATCTGAAAAAACAATAATTGAAGTAGCTATTTAACAATAATTGGCACAGATTAGATCTCTTGAGGAACGGAGGCCTTCTACAGATGGCTAACTAAGATGCATCGTATTCCAATGACAGTGAGTTTTCTGTAAGCCAGATGGGCGGAAAAGCAGATCTAACAAGTTTCTGTAATCCTGAACTGTCTTTCCCTTGTTCCACACTCAAAGGAAAGCTCGGGTTTGGCGGTACGATTGGTCCTGCACATGTTAACAAGTGTTGTTTGTAAACAAGCAGACAACGCGGGCTGTCACATGAACCAAATGTCATTCTCAAGGGCGGTAGATGTGGTTCAAATGAGTTGGTTGGATTTAGATTTGGTTACTTTGGTTACGTACGCTTAATAAACCAAGCTTAAAAGGAATACATGATAACACAAGTTTTGCGCAGGCGCAACACGAACTATAGCCCCGTCATACAGGCAGTATCGCGTGTCCTTTGTGAGGTGGAAAGGGTGGCGTCCAAGGCTTCGTGCCAGGACTTGGTGAGTAAGGTGAGAGAGTCTCACAGATACTCACAGAAGATCCCCTGGAAGAGGCTTACGCCTGTGACTCCAGATCTACATAAGTACTATTATTTGGTGGTGGTGTGTATTGGACTATCTGAGCTCTATAGTTATAAACCAGTTCCTGATTCACCCAGAACTTATCCAGTCGAGCTTCAAATTGCTGTACTGAGGAAGCTGTGACCACCCACTCCGTCAAACTGTTCCAGTAGTTTACTACTCTACACGGGAATGAATATTTCCTCAGGTCCAACCTTGACCGTGTCTTGAATAACTTGTGGGAGTGTCCCCTGTTGGTGTTGTGTTGCCAACGTTGTAACACTCCCTTACTGCATTCTTCATCATACCTTCCACTGGTGATCTTATAAACTTCTATCATGTCTCCCCTTACCCTTCTATAAGCCAAAGTTGGCAGTTTCAGCTCTCTCAGTCTTTCCTCATATGTCAGATCTTTTAGTTGTGGTACCATCTTAGTAGCTCTCCTTTGTACATTTTCCAGGGTCACAATATCTTTCACAAGGTGGGGGCACCATACCTGATTGGCATATTCGATATGCGGTCTTACCAGTGTTACGAATAACACTCTAAATATCTCGGTATCCAAGGAAACAAAATTTCTTCTTATTAACCCCACAATGTTGTTCGCCTTATTCACCTTTTCAGCCAGATGGTCATCAAATCTTAGCTCCGGGCTGAACATCAGATGGTTGTCCTCAAGCACACCATACACTTGTTCTGCACTGTGCATCATGTCTTGCTGGTGACAGAGGATGGGAATGTAGTTAGATTGCTTTAACTTTAGCATGATTGACCTCCTCCCACTAGCCTGGCCGAGCTGAAGCTGCCAAATACTTCCAGATGCACTTCTGGAGGAGACTTTCATAGTTCCTTCGCATAAATACTACGGGATGTTTGGGGTTATATTGTCTGATTTGTTGCTCTCCTACTTTAAAGACACTTCAAATGCCTTTCTATAGCATCAATATAGATTCCGAGGCTCTGGACTGAGTCGGAGTGGATGAAACTGTCTAGGTGATTCATTCGTCTTGCAAAGGTGTTCTGCCTCTCTCACCTACTATTGTTTGGGATTGACTTAGCTAATTTTTAATTCTCCCACTTCACTTAGGTCCAGTCTGTTCATGGCTCCTTGTTTGTGGCTATGAAGAGCGGAGGACGGCTCTGTAAAGTTTCTTTCAGCGCTCTGAGGTTTTAAAATAACGAGTTGCTTCAGTATCATCCTTGGACATGTACTGAACCCCGGGTAATGCCTTGGCCTGGGAGAACATGCCCCATGGGGTATTACGTATTGGATCTACAGGCTGAATACAAAGATGTCCTCTGATATACTATCCTATATATTCTATTGATATCTAATTTAAAGTAGGAAAACA
>JAXIVD010003376.1:7500-15000 GCA_036785275.1 Cancer borealis
TTAAGTCAAGTGGGTGGAGTGAATAAAAAGTGCTGGACAGACGAGGAAGTGTGAGGAGTATGTGATGCCTGCCAAGAATCAAGCCTTGTGACGCTAATGACGGGAGACTGTCTTTGGATCCCTGAGTGAGCGGCTAATAGGCTGTTGCTCTCGGTCTCGGTCTGGCATGTTTAAATGCTAGAATTTTTGATGTCCGTAAAAGATTAATTAAATAAACACAGACCAATGTATTGACAGAAGAAGTAACATTTCTGACCTTACTGTCTTCTAAAGTGATACATAAAAGACTGTAAGCTGACTCATTTGCCAATATTGCGCCGCGTCAGTCATAAATACATGGCTTTCTTTCTTGAACTTATCTTGATTTACTGTAAAAGGAAATGAATTGATGTATTTCTATAATATATTTCCTTTTAACTGTTCACAATCCTCCTCTCTATATACGCACACTTACACACACACAGTTTCCGCATGTTGGCTTGACATTTCCCGCCACACGCCACCCATAACGTGAGATACCAACCCTTTGACACGTCAGTCGCGCCGCCACACGCCGCCTAACACCTGGCGTGCCACTGACAGCCACTAGCACGCCTGGGAGTGTCATGCTGCCAGGCCGGGTAAGTGGTAGAGATGCGACACTGTTGACGTTAGATGCACTGCTGGGAAGAAAATGTGGTGTTGAAGAGGGTTAAAGGAAACAGGTGGGACAAAA
This sequence comes from Cancer borealis, assembly GCA_036785275.1. NCBI lineage: Eukaryota > Metazoa > Arthropoda > Malacostraca > Decapoda > Cancridae > Cancer > Cancer borealis. The sequence continues at coordinate 8,216 of JAXIVD010003376.1, forward strand.
GACATTCATTTATTTTTAATTATCAACAGCCAGCTCGCTACTTCAATCCCTCCCTCCGTTCGCCTGTCTAGTATCAATATTTTTGTTCTCTTCCCAAAAAGCTAAACAATACAGAAATTAGAAGCATATTACAAAGGAAACAGAAAGGAAAAGGGAACTACAGTATTTATATGACGGTAGCAAGGTTACTTTATAATTACTGAAACTAGCTAGGGTCCATTAATATAAATACCAGGATAATTACTTGTTTATAACGAGTGTACCGGATGAATTACGACTATTTGATTATTATTAATGCTACTTAACTGAAGTCACAATCAAAGGCATGGTGTGTGTGTGTGTGTGTGTGTGTGTGTGTGTGTGTGTGTGTGTGTGTGTGTGTGTGTGTGTGTGTGTGTGTGTGTGTGTGTGTGTGTGTGTGTGTGTGTGTGTGTGTGTGTGTGTGTGTGTGTGTGTGTGTGTGTGTGTGTGTGTGTGTGTGTGTGTGTGTGTGTGTGTGTGTGTGTGTGTGTGTGTGTGTGTGTGTGTGTGTGTGTGTGTGTGTGTGTGTGTGTGTGTGTGTGTGTGTGTGTGTGTGTGTGTGTGTGTGTGTGTGTGTGTGTGTGTGTGTGTGTGTGTGTGTGTGTGTGTGTGTGTGTGTGTGTGTGTGTGTGTGTGTGTGTGTGTGTGTGTGTGTGTGTGTGTGTGTGTGTGTGTGTGTGTGTGTGTGTGTGTGTGTGTGTGTGTGTGTGTGTGTGTGTGTGTGTGTGTGTGTGTGTGTGTGTGTGTGTGTGTGTGTGTGTGTGTGTGTGTGTGTGTGTGTGTGTGTGTGTGTGTGTGTGTGTGTGTGTGTGTGTGTGTGTGTGTGTGTGTGTGTGTGTGTGTGTGTGTGTGTGTGTGTGTGTGTGTGTGTGTGTGTGTGTGTGTGTGTGTGTGTGTGTGTGTGTGTGTGTGTGTGTGTGTGTGTGTGTGTGTGTGTGTGTGTGTGTGTGTGTGTGTGTGTGTGTGTGTGTGTGTGTGTGTGTGTGTGTGTGTGTGTGTGTGTGTGTGTGTGTGTGTGTGTGTGTGTGTGTGTGTGTGTGTGTGTGTGTGTGTGTGTGTGTGTGTGTGTGTGTGTGTGTGTGTGTGTGTGTGTGTGTGTGTGTGTGTGTGTGTGTGTGTGTGTGTGTGTGTGTGTGTGTGTGTGTGTGTGTGTGTGTGTGTGTGTGTGTGTGTGTGTGTGTGTGTGTGTGTGTGTGTGTGTGTGTGTGTGTGTGTGTGTGTGTGTGTGTGTGTGTGTGTGTGTGTGTGCGTGTGCGTGTGCGTGTGCGTGTGCGTGTGCGTGCGTGCGTGCGTGCGTGCGTGTGCGTGTGCGTGTGTATGCGCGCGTGCGTGCGCGTGCGTGCGCGTGTGTTCCATTTTAGCTCATCAAAAAAAATTATTGCAGAGAAAGAAAGAAAAAAACGAATAAAAAATAGTATAAACAGGTGAAACAGGTGAGCTGGTCCCTGTCAGGCAGCAAACCCTCGGGAGGTGGAAGCGGGGGCGGCGGGGCGGGGGTGAGGGCGGCTGGGCGGAGCTGGGCGTGGCACGAAGGGGCGGTCTCTTCTCACGTATATTGATCGATCGACCCCAACACCAACTATAGACCATATCTCCTATTTTGGAATCCGTATTATAACCTAAGTAGTATTATGGAAATTAGTCTTAAAATCACCTGTCACTCCCCCCCCCCCACCCACCCAACTTGACCCTCTAACCTACACACACGATGATTGAAACAAGATGATTAACTATTTTGAGTAATACGTAGATAAGTACATAGATTTATATATATATATATATATATATATATATATATATATATATATATATATATATATATATATATATATATATATATATATATATATATCGTTTTATATTTTCAGGGAATTTGTGACTCTGGGCCAGCATGAGGAGCGGCGAGCGGGCGGGGAGGTGTGAAACGAATGATTGATGGTTCTAGGAGTCATCACAGCCGCTACCTTTCTGTAAGTAAGTAAGATGATGACACCTTTTGATGATCCACCTAACTAGCCTCCATTTGGTTGCTGCCTCACCCTTTCACTCACCTCTTCTCTGCCAAAAGCTGTAAAACATATTAGACCCTCCTGTCGACCCTACCGACCCGTCCTCTTTGCTATTATTACTCGTTGCAAGCATAGTTTCTGCTACCCTCATCCAACCACCCTCAAACTCACCCCTCCTTGCCTCCCTCCTTGCTGCCCCTCCCACACTTACCTTACTGCCCCTCCCACCACCCACGCACACCACCTACGCATGGGTTAGGGTATATATGGGCTAAATTCGAGTGGTATCCTTCAGGTGCTATCAGTCCGTGGACAGACGGCGGCGTGTCTGTGGCGGTGCTGTGAAGCTAATCGTAAGTCCTCCCAAGACCCAGGATTATTACGTGTCTGGTCTTTACTTTTCGTGACCAAGTGCTTCGCTGTCTTCCTCGTATGGAATCAAAGTCCGCTATACAACAAAGACGATTGGAATATCTCAAAACGGAAGTGGTCATGTGAAGAGCGTCGGAAATATAATAGTGTTAAAGTAATCTTTTTTTTTTAGTTCCAACCGTTGTGTGGAAAATACAGAGCGTGTTATGTTCATCACAGTTTTATATAACAGAAAGAACTCCATACAACCAGTTAGTACACGAGCTGTATGTTGGGGTCAGTTGTCCCGCAGGACCGGGATAGCTTGGCTGCCTCCACCCCTCGTGCACCTTCAACCCGTCCAAAACACGCTATGTTAACTCCACACATGAAAATATTGTGAATAAGCCGAGCAACACGAGAACTTCAACCATAAAAGGAATGAGCATGTAGAAGCTTGGTTATCAAGAATCATAATTATGTGTTAGTGTGTATAATGTTCAAAGGACAGGGATTGGTGCACCCAGAACTATTACTTATCTTTATTTGTCGACGATTTCCTGTTCTTCGTTATTATAGATGTTTCAAGATCTGCTCGCTCAAAGATCAAGTGTTAGTTCCTGAATTAATCTCTTTCCAACGAAGTGGAAGTCAATATTTATTACATTTGCTTCGCACCCATGTTGTTCAGTGTAAAGGTTTCGCAACAAAAACGAGTTCATTAAAAATGTATCAATCAGACAAGTTTAGAGAAGATCACTGACTGTCCTGCCGAGTCGCTTACATTCAGTTATTTTATTAGTCATTCACTCATGAAGCAAAATCTATCTGATGAACTTCAAGCAAGAAGTAGATAATGTGTTACCCAGCACTAAAGAAAACATAATTGAAATATTATTTTTATTTACGAAAGTTAGATTCCAGCGTTTACGAATACATGCAAACTTAAGTATAGTTTACAATGTTGACACGCCGCGACCTCTCGCTGCCAACATTCTCTTCTCGTCTGTAGATGTCTGAGCAGAAGGAAGAAAAACAATTTATTATCCATAAATATACTGGTATTTAACTATTCAAATGACAGACTGCAGATTCATAGGAAAAAGGAAGTTCAGTTTTTGTTTACGTTTAAGTTTGAGAAAAATTGTATCAAGACGAAATATTAGTCGTTAGTTACAATAAGAATGTCTGAAGCTTACTATACAATTCTCTGAGATGTAATAATTTGATTGATAGAAACCAGTGTATATTAATTGAAAATACATATATTAGCTCTTATTCTGTTTCTAATTACTTCTAGAGGCTCGATCACAGAGACAAAGCTCACGATTGAATAAAACTAGCATCTTAAGAAGGATTGGATCGTGTTAACAGTGTATTCTAGGCTATTAAAAGGTGTCGTTTAACATTAACAATTAAAACTGAAGAAACTAATGTCCTGGCAATATTTTCCTTTGTGTAATTAGCTTGACTAACCCCAATTATTAATGAATAACTGTATTCTGAGAATGAAAATGTTTAAAACAATATATGAGCCAATCTTAGAGACGTCAACTCACATCTGATTTTTTTCGTTTCAGGAAGATCTAAGAGCCAGACACCAATACCTGCGAGTCTTACTTCCTTAGCTTTTAAGCACCGTCCACCACCATGCCTGGCCACGTTAAGAAGACCACCGGGCCAGACCCCGATCCCACCGAGTTCCTCTTTATTTCCCTCGAGCAGAAGCGCATCGACCAGACCAAGCCTTATGATTCTAAAAAGTCGTGTTGGGTTCCTGATGACAAGGAGGGTTTCGTTGAGGGTGAGATCCAGGGCACCAAGGGAGACATGGTGACTGTCATGGCTAAGGGTGATACCAAAACCCTAAAGAAGGATCTTGTGCAGCAAGTCAACCCACCCAAGTTTGAGAAATGCGAGGACATGTCGAACTTGACCTACTTGAACGATGCCTCTGTGCTGTACAACCTGAAGGCTCGCTACATTACCAGGCTCATTTACACCTACTCTGGTCTCTTCTGTGTGGTCATTAACCCGTACAAGCGCTACCCCATCTACACCAACCGTGTGGTCAAGATCTACCAGGGTAAGAGGCGTAATGAAGTGCCTCCTCACCTGTTCGCCATCTCTGACGGCGCCTACAACAACATGCTTCAGGGTAAGACTCTCTGTGACGCCATCCTGAGATATTATTTCCAATATAATCATCATAATAAATGTTTCTATAACATAATGTAAAATAGTTGTGCAATATGACTTATTTTCTGTTTTGTTTCTACAGGAGGACAAAATCAGTCCATGTTGATCACGTAAGTAAATATGTAGATAACTAAGACAATAACTCTCTATTTCCATGCAGTACAACATATAGAATATTGAAACTAAGCTTTCTAAGTGAGCAAAATCATAACTATATGAACGTTTCCTTTGATAGTGTGTGAAACGTAAGATTTTGCATTGTTTACCCGCAGTGGTGAGTCCGGCGCCGGCAAGACTGAGAACACCAAGAAGGTACTCTCCTACTTCGCCAACGTCGGCGCCTCCACCAAGAAGAAGGATGAAGCTAATAAGCCTGTAAATATCTAACATCTAATTGTTTGCTAAGTCCTCTTCACTTTACATCACATTATAATAAATAAATTTCTTCAATTCCAGTTTCGATGATATTAAAACTGAACTTTTCATTATCACAGAACTTGGAGGACCAGATCGTGCAGACTAATCCCATCCTGGAGGCCTTCGGTAACGCCAAGACCGTCCGTAACGACAACTCCTCCCGCTTCGTGAGTACCATCTGTTATGTGACACTCATAAACATATGAATCACGTATTGCGCCTTGCTAACTTACCTTATGAAAATCCTTACATCCAGGAAATTCACGTTACTTTCCTTTTCTTCACAGGGTAAATTCATCCGCATCCACTTTGGTAATTCTGGCAAGCTGTCCGGTGGTGACATTGAGGTATACCTGCTGGAGAAGGCTCGTGTCATCTCCCAACAGCCTCTTGAGCGATCCTACCATATCTTCTACGAGATGATGTCCGACCAAATCGACGGCCTGAAGAGTTAGTGTTTGACAGATTCTCGCAGGGTGTAATAAATAATAGATTGTATGGTACAGATACTCGGTTCTTGTATCACATCAATTAATTTTTGTATTTTGATTTCCAGAGAATTGCGCGCTGAGTAACGACATCTATGACTACCACTACGTGTCTCAGGGTAAGGTTACAGTGCCTTCCATCGACGACAAGGAAGACATGCAGTTCTGTGAGGTGAGATTTAGAGCGTTTTACAGATTATATGTTTTGCCTCAATCTGAAATTTATTTTAGTACCATTCTACCTTCATTCAAATAGTTTCACTAATACTTAAATTGTTATTTCATCACTGCAGGAAGCCTTCGACATTCTCGGCTTCAGCAGTCAGGATAAGGTTAACGTGTACAAGCTTACTGCAGCTGTCATGCACTTTGGTGAAATGAAGTTCAAGCAGAGGGGTCGTGAGGAACAAGCCGAACCTGACGGCCAAGAGGTAAGCATAAAAACCTTCCTTTACCTGTGGAATAAGTAACACAAAGCAGTGTGGGTCTCGAAGCTCCGAAAAAGTGTGGCTCATATAAAGTTTTCCATAATGAAGTAGCGGCAATAAAAAATCTTTTTATTATGTTCGTTTTCAGCAGTTTGAATAATATTTCTTTTCACGATCAGGCTGGTGACAAGGTCGCCCAGATGATGATAATGGATGGCGCTGATCTGTACAAGAACATCACCAAGCCTAAGATCAAGGTCGGTGCTGAGTTTGTGGCTAAGGGCATGAACGTTGACCAATGCTACTACTCGGTGGGCGCCATGGCTAAGGCTATCTATGACCGTGTGTTCCGTTGGCTGGTGACCAAGTGTAATGAAACTCTCGCCACGGGACTCAAGCGTGTCTCTTTCATCGGTGTGCTGGACATTGCTGGTTTCGAGATCTTTGAGGTAAAGTGTTAACACCTAATCTTATTCATATTGTATTTGAATCGCGTAATTGAATCAATCAATACAGTGAACGTTAAAGGATATCATAGTATGTATTTGATAACTGTATGGTCTTAATCTTCCTGGATTAGCTGATTCATTCATTATATCCTTCTCCAAACAGTTCAACGGCTTCGAGCAAATCTGCATCAACTTCTGTAATGAGAAGTTGCAACAGTTCTTCAACCATCACATGTTCGTGTTGGAACAAGAAGAATACAAGCGAGAAGGCATCAACTGGGTGTTCGTGGACTTCGGTATGGATCTGCAGGCTTGTATCGACCTCTTTGAGAAGGTATGTGTAGGTTTCAATCATTAACCTCCAATACAACAATTGTATTACATTCGTGACTTAGTATGAACGCAGGTATGCCTTTATCCTTC
>JAXIVD010003376.1:20000-42500 GCA_036785275.1 Cancer borealis
ATCTCGAGGAAACCAACATCCAACAGGAAGCTTCTCTTGCTAACCTACGCAAGAAACACAACGATGCCATTACTGAGATGTCTGATCAGATCGACCACCTTAACAAGATGAAGGCCAGGTGATTGATACAATCCTCACCATAAATATGAAATGTTTTGTACAATATGTACACCTAATATCATCATAATGCAAACTTTTCTAACATTTTTTTTCGATTTGTATGTCAGAGCTGAGAAGGACAAGGAAGCCATGAAGCGTGAGGCTGATGATGCTAAGGCTGCCATGGACGCACTTACTCGTGACAAGGTAAGTCTATCACATATGCTACTCCTCTGAATCTACTTCTGTTGTGAATTCAACCTTTTAGTTTTGACATTAAATGAAGATACCTAACATTTCAATTTCCATAATTCAAAATAACATTTTACACTACTCCACTTTTTCAGGCCAATGCTGAGAAGACTGTGAAGCAGCAGCAATATGTAATGAATGAATACCAGAACAAGATGGATGAGGCCAACAGGACCCTCAACGATATGGATGCTGCCAAGAAGAAGATGTGCGCTGAGAACGGTGACCTCCTGCGGCAGATGGAGGAAGCGGAAAGCCAAATGAGCCAGCTTTCCAAGATTAAGCTGTCCCTCACCAACCAGCTGGAGGACCAGAGGAAACTCGCTGATGACGAAAGCAGGGTAAGCTAAGAGTTGATAAAAAAAAGAATAATGATACAGAATCAAGACCATGATATCAATTATTATTATTTTCCTCTTCGTGTATTTCAAACATTCTTTCATATTCTATAGGAGCGTGCCACTCTGCTGGGCAAATACCGCAATCTCGAACACGACATCGATGGTATCAGAGAGCAGCTAGAGGAAGAAAGCGAGTCCAAGGCTGATGCTCAGCGTCAACTCGCCAAGGCTGCTGCTGATGCTCAGATGTGGCGCTCCAAGTATGAGACTGAAGGTATCGCCCGCGTTGAGGAACTGGAGGCCATTCGCATGAAACTTGCCGCCCGTCTGGAAGAGGCCGAGGACCAGATCGAGCAGCTTAATGTAAAGAACATGAACCTTGAGAAGACCAAACAACGAATTGCCACTGAACTTGAAGATATGCAAATCGAGGTAGAACGTGCCCAAGCTTTGGTCAATGCTGCTGAGAAGAAACAAAAGAACTTTGACAGAATAATCTCTGAATGGAAGATGAAGGTAGATGATCTGGCTGCCGAGCTCGATGCCTCCCAGAAGGAGTGTCGTAACTATGCCAGCGAACACTTCCGCATCAAGGCTGCTTATGAGGAGAACCTGGAACAGTTGGATGGTGTTCGCAGAGAGAACAAGAACCTCTCCGATGAAATCAAGGACCTCATGGACCAGATTGGTGAAGGTGGCAGAACTCTTCACGAAGTCCAGAAGAACGCCAAGCGTCTCGAGACTGAAAAGGAGGAGCTCCAGGCAGCTTTGGAAGAGGCTGAAGCCGCCTTAGAACAAGAAGAGAACAAGGTTCTCCGCGCCCAGCTGGAGCTCAGCCAGGTCAGGCAGGAGATCGACCGTCGCATCCAGGAGAAGGAAGAGGAGTTTGAAAACACCCGGTGAGTAAAAGTTTGTCACTCTTTGTTGCAGTAGGTTATACATTGTTTAAAATTTTTGTTTCCTTCTATTCACATAAAAAAAAAGACATTTCGGCCTAACTTTGTAGATCAGTATATTCTAAAATCCTGTACAGACTGAAAATAGCATAAAATAACATTGTGTGCTTTTTTGACGTCATTCTTTGATGTGATTTCAGCAAGTGCCACCAGAGGGCTATTGATTCCATGCAAGCTTCCCTTGAGGCTGAGGCCAAGGCCAAGGCTGAAGCCCTTCGCCTCAAGAAGAAGCTGGAGTCTGACATCAATGAACTGGAGATCGCCCTGGACCATTCCAACAAGGCCAACGCTGACCTGCAGAAGCAGATTAAGAAGCAGATTGGTGAGATCAAGGACCTTCAGATCAGTGTTGAGGAAGAGCAGCGCATTGCCTCTGAGTACCGGGATCAGTTTGGCATTGCTGAGCGCCGTGCAAACGCTCTCAATGGAGAACTAGAAGAGTCTCGCACTCTCCTAGAACAATCAGACCGCGGCCGCCGACAGGCTGAATCTGACCTTGCTGAAGCCTCTGAGACTGTAGCTGATCTGAATGCTCAGAACAACTCCCTTGGTCTCGCCAAGAGGAAGCTGGAAGGCGAAATGCAGACTTTGCACGTAAGGAGATATGGTCCTCTCTCCTCTCTCTTCTTCTCTTCTCTCTTTTCTTCTTTTCTCTTCTCTTTTCTCTCTTCTCTTCTCTCTTGTACGATAGTATAATAATTGATTAATAGTTCATGTAACGTAAATCAAAATATTTTTCTTTTCTTAATGCATTTTACATATTACGACAGACTGACCTGGAGGAGATGCTGAACGAGGCCAAGAACTCTGAGGAGAAGGCCAAGAAAGCCATGGTGGACGCCGCCCGTCTGGCTGATGAACTCCGCGCCGAACAGGAACACGCCCAGAATCAGGAGAAGATGCGTAAGGCCTTGGAGGCTTCTGTAAAGGAGCTCCAGATCCGCCTGGAGGAAGTTGAGACCAACGCTATCAAGAATATGAAGAAGGCCGTGTCCAAACTAGAAGTCCGCTGTCGCGACCTGGAGATTAACCTGGACGACGAGTCCCGCCGTCACTCTGATGCCCAGAAGAACTTGAGGAAGTGTGAGAGGCGCATCAAGGAGCTCACTTTCCAGGCTGACGAGGACAAGAAGAACCACGAGAGGATGCAGGATCTCGTCGATGCTCTCCAACAGAAGGTCAAGACCTACAAGAGGCAGATCGAGGAGGCTGAGGAGATTGCTGCCCTCAACCTGGCTAAGTTCCGCAAGGCTCAGCAGGAGCTTGAGGAAGCTACTGGCTACTAATTCATCCCACAAGGCCCAGCAGGAGCTTGAGGAAGCCGAAGCTCGTGCATAACTGAGTAACAAGATGGAACAATATTGCTGCTAAACAACTCTGAAAAACAGTACAAAATTTTCTGCTGTTGCCACCTGAATTTTTATCATAATACCATAAGAGTAAACTACTCTTCTCTTTGTTCCTATAACCCAATGCTGTACACCATACTGCATGTTGTAGCACAGTTCGCAGCTACTGTTTTGGTGACAAACATAGAATAATATTATGCTCATAGTAACTTGCAGCAAAGTTCATTAGAAAGATTTTTTTGTGTGAATTCATCTCATGACACATCAAAATACATGATGCCAGTAATTAGGGTATTAGGAATCCATTGAAACTACTAATAAACAAATCCTTTTAAGACATTTTGTTTTGAGTCCATGAAACCCTTACTCCCACTATTGCTAGATAAAGAGGATAATCATAGTTGTCTTATTACCTCACTAGAAATGTATAGTAAGTTATAACCCAAGAAGTTTTCATGAAAGAGAACCAACTGGAAAGAAACAAGATGCTCAAAATCTGGACTCTCACCATTTTGCCGATGCTCCCTCATTTGGGTTTTCCGGTTGTTCTGGTTGGTCACCATCTGCGCCGACATGGGCAGCTGGGTTATCGTGGGCGGCGTATGGAGGAGGCAGAGTAGTAGTTGGGATGGGGCGATGGAAGCAGTGGTTTTGTATAGGAATGCGGCCCAAGCCATCAAGTCACACCATATACTGGTGGTGGTGGTGAACCTCCACCATGGTGCCAGTGCGGTCCCAGCGGCGAGGGTGGTTGGTGCATTGGTTTTGTACAGCCACCCAGTCACTCACTTGCAGAGGGTGGAGCGTCTTGGAGGAAGCGTCGTGACGCGTGAGGAGCTGCACATTACGTTTGGCGAAGACAGCCTCGCGCTCCACACTCTGTGAAGTGCAGCCACTCTGGGTGGAGGTGCAGTAGGCACAGAGGGTTGGGGAGGTGGTCGCACAAGATGCAGCCAAATAGTAGCTGGGTGGGAGACTCATTAATGTGTGCCAGGGGAGTGAGTGTTGCATTACTGCAGGATGGGCCGGGCTATAGCATCTATGTCGACAGATCCAGCGGGATCTGTGCAGTCGACGCCTGGCAGTCTTCACAGCCAGCTCAGCACGACAGTTGGACTGAAGGTAGTAGACAGAGTTGAGTAGATGCTTGACACCCCAGTGGTCGAGGAAGTCACAGAACTCCTTGGACACCAGTGTTGGGCCACCGTCACTTGCCAGCTCCAGAGGTGCACCATACTGTAGGAGGAGGGCCAGGCACGAAGGTATGAGAGTGACCTGAAGGAAAGTGAAATATATGTAGGTTACCAGAGAAGCGATTAATGTACATCTAATACGACTTCCTGCCGTAGTCAAAGTAATCCACTGCCACATGCGAGGAGCACTCACCGGTGTGCCGAAAGCAGGTGGTGGGTGCGTGGGTTGGCAGCAGTGGTCAATGGATAGGTTGGGGTGGAGGTGGCTGTTCCCCAAACAGCAGTGCAGTGTATGCAGGTGTTTGATGACTATGTTGCTAGGCGCCTTGAAGTGGTTGATGGTGGAGGAGCAATGAAGTTATGGTGTTATGTATAAAGTTCACCTGGTGTGAGAGTGACAGGTTCAGGGTTTGGTGACGACTGCATGTTAGCTGTGGATGGCCCTGTTGATGGTGTTACTGCATGTGGGGCATCCGCAAACCCAGTGTCCGGTGTCCGGTGTCCATGGTAGGGTGGAGCCAGTGGATGGGCGGTGGGCAGGGATGTGCGGGACAGCAAAGTAATCCATCGCGGGGTTCAAGGCAGCCACAGCCAAGTCATTAAGCATGGAGCGGTAAATAGAGCTCCTGCACACGACGTCACACCCAGACAGGGCATGTAGTACGGTACGGTTCGGTACGATATTACAATACGGTAGGGTTTTTTCGGGGATGTAAGTACGGTTCAATATTATGGTACGATATTTCCTTCAAGTTCGGTACAGTACGAAAGTACGATATTTTTTTTCATACTTAATCATTCCATTTCCGTACCCAGTTGAGTGAATACAGAGGCTAGCCAGCCCAGCGCCCAGCCGCCCACACAGGCCACCGCCCAAGTCAGGTGTGTGGGCATAAAGGATTAGCAGAGGTTAATGAGGTGAGTCAGGTGACTTGAGGTCATCTCACTGAGGTGTTAACTCCAGCCATGTCCCAGCGGGGCCCCAATCTGCCCACCTCTGCCTATCGCATATAAGGCCTATCTTTCCTTCCAATAAGGTCATGACCACGACAGCCTTGATCTCTGCTCTGATACCACCTACCCTTGACCCAATCACCCCTGACACGGGACAACACATTTTAACCCCTCACTTCACCTTCACTGCTCAGTTATGAACAAAGCTCTACGTGACAGGCAGCCTCCATCCTCATCAGTTCAGGTCAGAACACTAAGGACAGTGAGGGCTGCGGCCTGCAAAGCTGCCGCTGCAGTATGCTACTGTGCTACAGAAGCAGTAGTGAACCCATAAATTGCAACGCAAAAAAAATAAAAGTACGGAAACAGTACAAAATTACGGTACGGTAATTTATCGTACTAGTACGGTACGAAAGGATTTTCCAGGTACTGTACGAAATTACGGTCTGGTAAAAATCTGTGGTACGAATTACGGAAAAACAAATCTTACCATACTGTAATACATGCCCTGCACCCAGATCCAGAATGTAAACAGCTGCCATCTTGGTGGGCAAGCCAACCACAGTAATGACGGTACAGTTATGCAAACACCATAAGATTTACACAAAATTGAAAACCATGGTAAATAGCTGCTGTGCATGCAAATGTCACACCAGGTATGGGGAGGTTAGGGGGAGGCACTTTTACAAGCAAACCTACACAACCTACCCTACTACCACTTACTCCTACTCACCCCAATACAAACACACACACACACACACACACACACACACACACACACACACACACACACACACACACACACACACACTTCCTTGATTCATTTTTTCTTCACTAGGATGGAACTGATCGTTGATGTGGACTTCCGGTACATCCTGAGAGATCGGCCACGTGTACACCACTTTCATACTTTGCTGAATTCTATCATGTTTCTCGCCTTTTTTATCAAAGGGCTGGCACTCAGAACTTTCTTTGGTCCCATGGTGGCTTATTTAGCAGTCACACTAAATAAACAAGCACAAAAAACAATGGACTATTACAAAATGTTTTGGATGAACACGCGGGGTGATGCTCACTCAACGAGAAACAAAGGCAGACTGAGTCACCAACGCATGGGATGCTTTGTGCTGACGGGTCACGCGGGCAAGCGGGCAAGTTTGGTACAGACCATTTTCAACTGTACAAAAATCAAGCGGATGTACGAAAACTGGGAGCAAATTTTGACAAAGTCATCGAAAACGGAGGTTTGACGGTATATATATATATATAATAAAAATTGGCCCTGGGAACCAAACTGCCACAAGAAACCCCTGCCCCTTTGCACAGCACAAGCACCTGGGAATTACTTTGATCACCTGTGGTAGTACCACACCCTTCACACAACACACAAATACACTGAGAAATGACATTCCAGCAATCATTTCTCCCCTCCTCCTAATCAACAATATTAAGGTAAATAATCATACAAAGTCAACAACACAATATGCACTCCAAGGCCTTTTGAGAAAACTTGGTCCAGGCCATGGCCTATTTCAGGAGCTCAAGAACAATATCAACAACAACCAATCATACTTCTAATTTCTCGTTTGATTAAGTGCACTAGAAAATAGGTAAAAATACAAATCACCATTCAAATTTAACATATGTAATTTGCCAATTTAATTAAATAGTACTGCTAAGCAGTACCGTAAGCTAGGCAGTGATACACATTGCCATGGGGTTACAAGTTCCAGAAGAAAACCTTTGATATCAACAAGCTGGAAGTGGAGCCAGATAGATTTATCAATACTGGAAATAGAACTGCAATACCATGAACTAATAACTTTAGACCTTTATGTTGTTATTATAGTCTGAACTGGGAAGACTAACAGGAATGACCTACAGCTCCTGAAGATGTTCTATAAGCAGTAATGTATAAGCTGTCTATTAAATACTGCCAGGAGCCACCATCACCTAAAGGTTCTAGAGGAACTTCAGAATTATTTTCACCATGAACTGATAATCCTTTAACTAAATATAGCATGGATCTTTTGAATTTTTCCTAAAACACACAATTTAAATAACTTACCATAGAATACTGTAATATTTGCTTTGACAATACAAATAAATTTAAGTCTTATTCAAAAATACTGACTGAATTACCTCCTGAATAAGTTCATGCTGCAAGCCTCCCAAAACCAGATTTCAGGCAGAGCAAATTTTTCACATACAAAGCTTTTTAAGAGAAGTTATGAAGTGCACCAATGAATGGCTTCAATACAAGTCAAAAGTAATAAAGTCTAAACCTAAAATGGATGACCAATCCATGCCTGTGAATTTCACTCGTAAAATTTACTATTCCGTAATCAATGAAAATAACAACTACAGACATTTCTTCTTGTGTCAACTTATCTAAACATACAAAGCACAATGTTCTTATATCAACAACACATGCTAAACTGAATATTTCTATCATTTTTCTTTATCCTTGAGAAGAAAAAAATTAATATATAAATAAGCAAATGTGCATTACTGACTTGTACATCATCTCTTGATAACCAACTTAAAAACCTTTGTATACATTAAAAATCTCTCTGCTGTTAAATTTTTTTGGCTACTTGTTCTTTACATTTCACCAATGTCAATGAATGTCAGTTGTGCCATATGGTCTTCAAGGGTAACAGGGCCCATGGTGTTGGCAGCACAAGCATAGTGAGAGGCAGCATGCACAGTCAGTGCTGCAGAATCCTCCTCCTCATGCTGGTCTTGGGCTAAGAAAGCTTCTTCATTCTGAGCGCCAACCGCTGTCATGGAAACATTGTTGCCAAGATGTTCTTCCAAATACAACCTATCACAAAAAACCAAAGACAATTTATTATTTTGAGCAAGTTCAAAATAAGACATGAAAATTTTATTCATACTAAGTCAAATAACAAAATAATAATATCTACCTCCCATTTCAACTAACTCAAAGAAGCATCAGATAAGGTCCTAAGGAATGATGTAGAAAGCAAAAGATATGACAAACAAATAGCACATCATCAAGCTGCTTTATGAGCTGCCATCAAATGTAAGACCTTGATCTATTTAAACATGGAATACGCCTTTCAAAACAAAGATAATGATGCTTGTATTGATTCAGAAAAGCCTATAAACTCAATAATACTACTTGAAAATACTAAACAGCAAGCAGCTTACCAAGTATGATGAGGAACAACAACAATGACTTTGGGAATTGGAAAGCCATTGAAGGTTCCAGCACAGACAAGAGTGTAGGCGCCCATCTCTGGCCACACCAGACACTCCCCGCATGGCAGCCTAGGAAGTTTCATCTCTGACATTATAAGGTCCACGCCATCACAGGTTGGTCCCCAAATAGAACACGGCAGAAGAGCTTCATCATCACGATTCTGCAACAAGTAGTTCCATTGGTTATGCAAAACTAGTCTTCTATCTACATGAATTGCACTGTACACTTGTAGCAGTGATAAGTGTTGTTGCAATTCCTTTAGATAATTTGTGGTGTTTGATTTTGTGGTTGTAGAATGGGCAAGAAGTTACACCACATAGGAAACATAGGAAGAACAAACAGCAACAGGCCTACTGGCCCTTACGAGGCTGTTTGTGATGGAGACTTAACTACACTATCTAATCTAGAGTGAAAAAGGGTTCAATAGACATAGATATATAATGCTTGAAAACAGACTGCTTAAGATTCTTTAGAAAATTTTATGAAAAAATCCTAAGAAATTATAAATATAAGTCATTCTTTCTCTTCTAGGAGGAAGAGGATCAAAATAATGGAATCCATCAAAACAATACCTGGAGCAAGACAGGATGGACTTTCTGGTTTTCATAGAGAATGCAGTTGAAGGACCCATAGACACCATCATTGATGTAATACATGATTGACTCTATTGACGCATTGTGATCAGTAACTTCCCTTTTAGCAACAACACTGGTTGCCAAGGTGAAGGCTGAGGCCACTACATAACGACCTGGTTCTGCAATGACCTGAAAAAAGTAAAACCTTGTGAGTATTTACAACCCAAGCAGAAATCTTACATAAAATGCCCACCAGAAATTATACCTTTAAAAAATGCTTCACAGGTAGACTATTGTTACCTATCCAATTGTTTGCGTAAATTCTGATAAACAATAAAGAAATATGAAAACAATAGAGAAAAATATCTAATATAACCAGTGATGAAGGCTAGATTTGTGTAGCAGAATATGTAATTATTTGTTCCTAATGAAGTATTTTGATAACTGAAAAACTGATGTGAAACTCCAACAGTGTTGCATACAAGTCCTGCTTTAATTCCAGTGTTGCATACAAGTCCTGCTTTAATTCCAGTGTTGCATACAAGTCCTGCTTTAATTCCAGTGTTGCATACAAGTTCTGCTTTAATTCCAACTTCTTTCATAAATACTTTAGGAAGACAACATTTTTGGTATTTATGGGATGTTCCCACAATAAATATTTGCAGCACCGTAATCTGAAATGACAATTTGGGATCATTATCTTTACATTACCTCAACGCCACACCCTTCAGGGAAGAATTCATCCAATGCCTTGTTGATATGGACAGAAAATTCATCAAGAGAAGATGTGCTTGTCCCAGGAAAACCTCCACCAATATCCAACAAGTTGGGACTGAAACCAAGGGTCACTGCTTTTTCAAAGACCTGCAAAAGAATTAAATCATCATATAAAGGCTTCTAATCTGAGAAAGCTTTAATTACAGGAGAATGCTACATGAGTGATTTTGCAGTGTGATTAACACCTAATCTTATTGAGAAAAAACAAAATGTCCAACACAATTTTTATCTCAGATTGAAAGTGTTCAAACCCTGATGCGAGAACAGGAGGGGTCCAGTGCATGTCAGGGTTTGGCACATATCTGCCAAAGTCAATCACAGTTGATCTTTATAATGACTCCCACTTCTGTCACATATCTTTAGCCAAGAAATGCATTTGATTGATAATCTGGTAATTGGCAATTAGCACCATCTATCTATCTATCTATGTTAGGTGCCTTTTGCTAAGAACACCATCTAGGGGATGGCTACAATGTGTTTGTGTTTATTCCTCTCCTTACAAGCTTTAATTTTTGCCTTCTTTTTAGTTCTTTCTCTCACATACTCTAGCACTGTCCTGCCACTTTACCGAGGTAATCTTGTAGCACCCATCACATCTACCACACTCTCATTGTCATTTCAATTACTGGCATTATTTCCATAGGGCTCTAATCAATTCTGACAAATGCTTTATCAAGATCCATGAATGCAGAATATTGTTTTCCTTTTCATTAGTAATTTTTCAATTACCATTTTGAGTGAAAAGATCTAATCCACACATACCCTACCTTTCCTAATCACTCCCTGCTTTTCACTAATACTACTCTTTGTGATCTCCTTAACACATTCAATCACAATCTTTTAATTGACCTTTCCAGATATACTCAAAAGACATACATTGCAGACACTAATAGTAGTTTCCACAAACTAACCATTTTAGCAGAAGCAATTGCTTTGTAGTAGATAGGAGAGTCCCGGCAGCCTGAGCCAACATGAAAAGCCACTCCAACTACATTCAAGCCAAGAGTCTGAGCAGTAACCAGAAGAGCTTCTGCCTCTTCAGGGAGCACCCCAAACTTTATGCCCAAGTTACACTGTGCATCAGCTGCGTCAACACGAATCCGAATAACAAGCCTGAAAGTGAATGATCAGTGAACTTAATTATGGAAAGTAGAAAACTCAAAAATATCACATACACTTAATGTTTTGTTTGTGTACTGAGCTGAGCATGACTAGCACAACAAAAGAAAAATACAAAATTGAGCTTAGGAATGAGAACAGAATGAGAAGTGGTTAAATGGGCTATGAGAAAGCCAGGGATTGAGGTGTGGCAAGTAAGAGTATGGAAAGCAATGTGTGAAGGTGCTGCAACACAAGTAAGGGTGAGTGGTTACTTGAGCAAATAATATTTCTGTAAACAAGGGTGTGAGGAAGGGTTCATCATTGAATTGTATGCGGGAACTTCAGGGAACTATTGTCTTGTTTGACACTGAAGTGACTCTTAGATCCAACAGACACCTATGTATGGCCTATTTGAGGAATGTAATGCTGTATGCTAGTGAAACCCAAGAAGTGAAGGAGGATGACATTCATAGGCTAAAGCGAATGGAGGATGATAAATTGAATGTGCAGTGCATCACAAAACAACAAATCTGGGATCACAGATGGTGAATTGAGGAAATGTAAAAGTAAGTGACAAGTAGTAAGTGATTAGGTGAATAGGGTTTAATATCTGAACGCAGTTGGTGGAGTATAAAAAGGTAAAAATAAAAATAAAAAGTTAGAATGAAATTATCCAAAAGAACTTTTGCGAGGAGGAGGGAATAAAGCTAAGAGGGTGTATACATGCAGAGGGAAATTGATAGAGAAGTGGTAAAGAGTACAATAGCAAAAAAAGCCAGGTAAAGATGGTATAACCATGGAAATAGTAAAATATGGAGAGAACAAAGGGGTAGAAAGGAAAAGCAAAGGGGCAAAGGCATTTTCATAGGAAGACATGTGCATGTGCGAAGGTGGATGGAGAGCTCAGCGAGTTTTCCCATCAGAGTGGGAGTGAGATAGCTATGTGTGACGGTTTAATATTTTCATGGCTAGTTTTGTTAATCAATTAATTAAAACTAAACTGAAAAATGTAGATACAAAACTGAAGAAGAATGGAGTGAATTGAGCAGTGGTAACATATAGCATGTTTGTTTGCAGATGACATTGCAAATGGTGTGTAGGAAGGAAGCTAAAAGTGAATGCTGGGAAAAGTCAGGTAATGTTTTTTGAAAGGAAGTAGAAGGGAGACATTATTATGCCAAATAGGGTGAGTTCAGTAGGGCATGAGGTAGCTTTAGGAAATAGAATGGAGCAAGTAAAAGAGTTTTAAGTATTTGGTAATATTGATATGCAAGCATAGCTGTCAAATGTAGATGTCATAGGAACACTTGCAAGGGTTATGCCAGGGAGGAATGCGTTCATGGATGTAAAGAGGTTTATGAAATAGAATTCTCCTGCCAATACTGACATAAGGATCAGAGACTAGACATGGAAAAGGGACCAGCAATAAAGTGTATGTAAGTGTATGCAGTGGTATAATAGTTCACTGAAAAGGGAATGTGATAGTATCTTGCAGCCTCACCATAAGGCAATAATGCAGACAAAAACATTTAGACATGATAAAATTGCAATAATACATAAGTTCATGCTGGAAAATCCTGCAGTCTTTAATTGACTTTGGAAACCTCATTCATGACTGATTGTACTCACTTTGCTTCTGGATAGTAAGCACTGATCTTGTGAAGTTCTGTCTCATTGTCAAAGGTCATAAGAGGGACTTGTAATTTAGCTGCCAGGCGCAGATGAGAGGCTGGCTTGCATGGGTTGGCAAAGATGATACGGGACTGATCAACTCCCAGATCGAGGATCTTGTGAATTTCAGCCTGATGAAAGATTTGTAAATACATATTCAGCTTCAGTCCATCTACTGATAAAATATGTTATCTAAATCATATATAATTATAAATGTTGAAATCATATACATACTAAATTATGCAAAAAACATTTCATACCTTTGAAGCACAGTCAAAGCCAATTCCTAAAGCAGCAAGAATTTCCAGGACGGTTGGATGGTCATTACACTTGACAGCTGTTGGGAGAAAAGTTTATGTATTCAAAAGCTCTAGGAGCTCAGTGTGAGGTGGTGGTATTCTTGCAGCCACCACCACAGGGCTATAATAATAATAATAATAATAATAATGGTAATAATAGTAATAACAATAGGTCGACTTGGTATATAGATAGATAGAGATAAAAGAATTTGGTTTTACAGTGACACTACATACTCAGATTAGTACGTCAGTAGTAATAAAAATAAAATACACAATATTATCAAAGCCATTGTATTTACAACAGCTTCAACAATTCAACCTGTGTATAATATAAAAGTGTTCCTTGCAGAGCCAATACAACTCACCATAGAAAGGCTTCACTCGAGGCAGCTTCAACTTCCACACCTTGATCTTCTGGACAACATCTCCAACATCAAGCACATAGAAGGGGTCCTCCTGTTCCTGTAGATAATTAATACATTTACTACTTGCTTGATTTCTTATATATAAGAAAATAATATTCAGTTTCTATCATAGCTTTATCTTTAATGAAACTGTTCTTTTACTAACTTACAAACATTGATACTGTCAATAAAATCAAAGAAATTATAATAAGTATACCCATGTGCACAAGTGGGGCTTCAAGGCTACGTCACAGGGGCTTAAAAAGAAAATGGGGTGTAATGCATGGACTGGATGAAGAAAATGGAGATGGGAAACTCATATATTCATGTGATCCCTTTTATTCTACTTAACCAACTCAATTTTCATCTTAACCATTGTTACTGTTGTCACATTGTCTACACCACATCGAACATCCAGAAACAGCACATGTGTTGAGCTTTTTGAGAACACTACACTGAATGCAAGTGACCTGAGTTGACCTCAAGTGGGCCAGTCTCAACTGCTCTCTCATGTCAGATTGGCAACTAACCCAGAGTAACACCAGTGGTTAAAATGGACCAGAATTGCTGGATGCATGCTCAGATTTGTTTGTTGAAGTGGGTTTACTGTTCATCAAGTATTTTGAATATACTATCCCTCAAGAATCTTCATCCCAGATGACATACAACTTTGGACTTGTGTTACTTGTGTTAACATTTTGTCTGCAGGATATGTTTCCATGATATACTCACCAGTTCCTTGGTCTTCTCCTTGATGACATCCATGACAGTTTCCCCATTAAGGATGCGGGCAGACCCCGCCAAAAAATTGCATTCCAGTTTCATACTTGCAGATTTAGTGATGGAAGAATTTTATGAATCAATAAACTAAATGGCTTTCTTTTGGTTCTTGTAACCTCCACGGAAATGTGTATCAGCCTGGAAGAAATATCATGAGGACTTTATTGATATAATCATTATTCTTTTATCAATCTAATTAATCCTATTATTGTTATCAAAGCCACTTTTAATATATTTCATAGTTTTCACAACTTTAAAGAGCACACTATATCTCTACATAGATCAGTCTCTGTCACCTACAAAACAATGAAAATAAAAAGTTTGGGTGGGGATGGAATAAAGGCAAGGTTGAATGACTTTAATCAATTTGATTCTCAACACTGACCTAAATCAATTGATTTTCTTTTTAATCCCTGATTTAAATTAGTATATGAATATGAATATTGTCAAACTACCATAACTAATCACTGTATAATGAGTATTAGCTACATCAACAATGATGATA
Organism: Cancer borealis; assembly: GCA_036785275.1. Lineage (NCBI taxonomy): Eukaryota > Metazoa > Arthropoda > Malacostraca > Decapoda > Cancridae > Cancer > Cancer borealis. The sequence continues at coordinate 34,486 of JAXIVD010003376.1, forward strand.
CACTTTCTTTTCATTATCAATATATAGTTTCATAGAAATCATCATAGCATGATAATAGATGATAATGACACTAGTGTCTGCCATGCTGCATGGTAGTTGAACTTTGGCAATCAAATTTGATTGTTAAGCGATGTGAGCAAACTGATCGAGTATCATTGTGAGGTGGATGTTCAATATTAGTATGAACAATAACCCAAAATTTGAGAAGTAAAGAAGCAGACTTAGTAGTAACAGCATCAGTGAGTTGAAAAGAAGAGGCAGATCAGTATATTTGATATGGAGAGGAAGGATTTTTAAACATTTTTAAGTGAAGAGTAGAGCGCCAGTGGATAGATCAAAGTAAATATGGGATAAGATCCTGAGATAGGACCAAGAATGCATGAAAATTGAGACAAGTTGCAAATAACTATACACGTGACAAAGACTGATCATACAACATACAACTACTGTACACACCATCTCATCACATACAGATTGCTAAGAAAGGATCCATACCTTAGTTACGGTCTGCTGAGCCTCACAATGGAGACTAAAAGCAAACCTCAGTACCACGGTGGCAAACCGTTAAGTGTAAACCTCCAGTTGCCTCCGTAGAGTGTGAAGGTGCACTGGTCCAGACGGGATCCCAAGTATCGTCCCTACAAAGGTGGGATAAAACCATTAACACCAATTGATAACATTTACAACAATATAATGACTAAAAATATTTGACATGTCCTCACAATGAAGTACTCCATCATCCCTTCACTTACAAAATATGCAAATATATAAACAAATCAATTAATAAATAAATGTAGATGACATAGCAATAATACATCAATAACTCAAGATCACATCAAATATATTATCTTATTACGTTAACAAATACAAAATTATCACAGCTTCTCTTTACAGTATATATATACAGTACAAGCTCAACATTTCTATTAAATCAAGCAATCACTCTTTTCCCGCATTTAGGTATAGTTTCACTAGGGTTTCATAGCATAAAAAAGTATAGAACGTTAAAAAAAATCCATGAGAATGGAGTTGTTTGTAATACAAAGGACACTTTCTCCTCCCACAAAAAAGAAATGCTTGAATCCTACACTTTTCACTTTCATTCCAAATAAAGATGTGACTAAGATTTCTGGAAGCCCATAACATTCCAAATAACGATCGAAACTAAACAAAAGATCCATCAAATTACAACAATGTTGACATAACATTTTCTTAGGGGTTAAGAAGCAAGATTAAGATAAATGGTTGGTCTCTACCAATCAGATATGTTAATGTTAGGAATTATCATTTAACTCATATATTCAAGCAACTCAAAACACTGACATTGACAATGACAGCTTGGTCACCAACCTAATAAAATAAAACCTTTATTATTCATGGTCATCCATTTCTGATCATTAAAATATTAGTCAGTTGCCACTTGGATATGAAATATTAGAACAGACAAACTATGAATTTTGCTATATGAATATCACCTCAAAACTTAGGGAAAACCCTGAACACTAAATTAAGTAATACTCAGGCCCTCTATAAGTAAAGGGATTAATAAGGGCTGCAAATAAACATATTACTCACCTAAATCTTTACTCCATTTATCAAGAACACGCCATACAGGGTATGCGTGTTTTCCCAATAATTGTCAGTAGCCTTCGGAACAGCCTGACAATTGTGCCTCCATTGTTATCACGAGTTATAGCCCGTCACGTCACCCTTGAAACAGTGTCACAATGCTATGCAATCACAATGAATCCCACTGACTCCAGTGTTAACTGTGGGTATCGAGAAGGTTAATGTTAGTGCCTTATCTTTGCTTTAGCTTAGCGGGACCAAGCACAGTAGTGATGGTGGTGCAGCCTGATCACAGCACTTCACTTAGCCTCTTCCAGTGTGGACCTGGGTACCGCCCAATACCAAGCTGGGGGTGAGCCCACTCCACACGTGTCGAGGACCACCAGGCCTACCAAATGAAACACTAAGGAAAAGGTTCAAGTACACCAGATGAACAAAGATACAGCAGCAGCTCCACGAAACTCGTACAACGTCACACAGCCGCAGCGAGAATGAGCATGTCTCACGGAAACAGTGACGGGGACCAGTGTTGCCACATGACGCAACATAACCTTATCTTATACTTTAAAATAAATTCTTGATAAACCTAAGAATAATTATAAAGTTTGATTCATGACCATGTGTATATATTCTAACACATCCGGAAAACAGATGACATACACAAAGTATTTGGTGTAAGTTCAAAACTAGCTGGCACCCAAGCGGACAGTAATCAATACCATGGCGGTAAGATCGCTCAGCCTCTCCGGACATTCATGCAATCACCTATTCGGCCTCCCTCCTTCCTACATACTTCGCCTTCCACTGGGATTAGTGTTCTTTCAACAAAAGTGTAGCAAATCATTTATGTGATGTGCAATTCTCTCTCTCTCTCTCTCTCTCTCTCTCTCTCTCTCTCTCTCTCTCTCTCTCTCTCTCTCTCTCTCTCTCTCTCTCTCTCTCTCTCTCTCTCTCTCTCTCTCTCTCTCTCTCTCTCTCTCTCTCTCATATATATATATATATATATATATATATATATATATATATATATATATATATATATATGTATATATATATATATATATATATATATATATATATATATATATATATATATATATATATATATTCTCTCTCTCTCTCTCTTTATGTATGTATATATATATATATATATATATATATATATATATATATATATATATATATATATATATATATATATATATATATATAAACTAGAGAGCATCCCACGACTCAACAGAGGAAATTCAAAGAAATTCCTCTTGTATAAATACATACAAAGTGACATCGTAATGAAATTACTTTGGATTAGCTAGTACAGCATCAGCAAATCGAGTGTTATGGATAGGTTTATGGTAATAAATAGTGAACGTAGATTACTTGGACCATACTATAGACCTCACAATGGTTGACAGAGGAATATATCTAGCTGCTTTGCTGGATGAGACAGACCTGGTAGAATGAGGTCCTTTGTCCAGCATCTCAAGGTGTCCCTTGATGCTGCTTTCCCTGGAGGTTTAGTTGTTAAGAACAACGATGTTTCTTTCCCTCTCACATCTAATGTTCTCTCCAAGTAACTTACAAGTCTTCTATCTGGGGCATAAGCTTTAAGAATAATTTGCGACAAATGACTCCTCGGCCCTGAAGTTTTAAGGGGGCTCCCAATGTAAAGGCAACTTTCGATGGTGTAAAAAACATATTTCTGACATCAAACAAATGGAGAGTTTGACCACGTTATCCAGATTGAAGCAGCATTAACGTAATCAATTTCCTTGATAATTGAATATAATACTAAGTCTCTTGTTTGGTCCTAAGCCCACAACATATTTTAATACCACTTGAGGATCCCATGTGATGGTATAATGAGGGAGAGCAGGCTTCAGGTGAAAAACCGCTTTCATAAATCTGCACACCTGTAGATGTTGGCTTGCGGGTTTGTCATCAATAATTGCGAGTTGATATTGCTGACCTCATTGAATTTATGGAACTATACTGTCTCCCTTTGACACTCTTAAATTCATCATATAAAAATTCCAGGAGTATATTCACAGTTGACTGAAATGGATCAAATCCCCCATTAATGCAAAATGACAATCATCTTTTGATATGAGACCCATATTGTTGTTTTGTCCCATTTTGCCATGATTCAAGTAAAAATTCCGCAACTTTTGACGAAACTCCCTGACTTTCAAATGATTCCCTGATAATACCATTGCTGTTAGTCTGAACTTGTTCGGTAGTGGGTGAACGAGAGCTGGATCTTGTGGGAGAAAAACGCACTGCCTTGGGAGTAGAACCGGTTCCTCCACTAATAACCGCAGTGCCCTTGGGAACCAAGTTTGTGTCGGCCAAAGAGGAAGGATAACCAGAAGGGTTGCCTCGTCCTCTTGGATCTTTTTTCAGCACCCTTCCTATGATGTTGAAAGGTGGAAAGGCATAAGTAAGTCCTTCAGTCCAAGAGCGAGTGAAGGCATTTGTGTGATAAGCATCGGGATCTGTTTTTCCAAGACACAAACCTAGTAAGCTGAGTATTTATTCTGGTAGCAAATAAATCAGTCCGGCAAAAAGAATAGTTTGCATGCTTTCTCAAAAATATTAGGATCCAGCACCCATTTTGAATTGATATTCTTGAATCTAGACTTATAGTAATATTCTTCATATTGACCCATTCAAAAATGTGTTCAACAATTGTTAACAATGATATTTTGGTACTACCACAACGATCTATGCATGCTATGGTGGTCATATTATCGGACCTTAATCTAATATGAGTGTCTCTAAAATCTTTGCATAATGACTTCAAACCCATTAATACAGCTTTCAATTCAAGACAGTTTATATGGTCAAACTCATTCATATCCCAATGTCCACCAGTTACTACGGTACCAAGCTTGGCTCTCCATCCTGTCTTAGAAGCATCTGCTTGGATTTCAAATTCAGGCAGGGAAGATCGTAACAATTTTCTTTGAGTGTAGGTTATTTGCCCACCAAGCAATTAGATCCCGAGCCTGCTCACCTAGACAGACCTCTACCTTATAGTCTTCTTTGCTCCGAATAAGGGCCATGTTTCGTGTGATTTCTAGATATTTATATCTTAATGGCGCTTGTGGGACAACAATGCCTGCAAACACTATCTGCTCTATGAAGGAAGCAAAATCATTTGATGGATTACAAAAAGAATTGAAAGCTTATTGGCACTCCACTGCTACTTACCAGTCAGGATATTACCGCTGCTTCCCTCTATGAACGGTGTTGATCTTTCACCATCCAAATGGTGTTTTGATCAGAAAACTCTAATGTATACCACCAACAACCAACAAAATGATTGATTCAATGTGTGGGATAAAGATTCGTTTCAGGACCCACCGTTTCTGAGGTTGAATGTGCAGTGCATTATAAAGGTAAGGAAATATCAAGTGCGTCATGAAACAAATATTTACCATGTGTGAAATTTAATGGTGAATCTTAAAATCGTGACTAAGTGTTTAGTTTCAGCTAATTGTTCATACTTTGAATAAACTTCACATTAAAAGTAAAAAAATTTATATATATACATATATATATATATATATATATATATATATATATATATATATATATATATATATATATATATATATATATATATTTTTTTTTTTTTTTTTTTTTTTTTTACTTTTAATGTGAAGTTTATTCAAAGTATGAACAATTAACTGAAACTAAACACTTGGTCACGATTATAAGATTCACCATTAAATTTCACACTTGGTAAATATTTGTTTCATGACGCACTTGATATTTCCTTACCTTTATAATGCACTGCACATTCAACCTCAGAAACGGTGGGTCCTGAAACGAATCTTTATCCCACACATTGAATCAATATATATATATATATATATATATATATATATATATATATATATATATATATATATATATATATATATATATATATATATATATATATATATATTTATATCTCCATCAGAATACAAGTGGATATAATTAACACACTTTACTTAAAAATGATGATCCATTTCGAAAGATTTTGATATTCATTTCTGTCGCAAATGCATATATAATGAAATATCCTTATCACCCCCAACAAGCCTGGGGACCTGTGGGAATGCGGGATTCTTGGGAGGAGAAGACGAAATACAATGATTCACGCTAAGAATAAGGTGCCAGAATCACTAACATAACCTAACAATGACCTATTGACAAACGCGCAATGCACTGATGGTCACAAAACCTGGCGTGTAACTACGAAAAAAAATGGCGTCTGCACCTCACCCAAATCCCGATTTTTAGTAATCGAAAACATTTGATCTTCTAAATTAACATATAACAAAACATAAATTAACCCAACCTTAACCTACATTGACCAATAACACAACCTTGGGTAAAGATTCGTAAGACGACCCACTCGATCTCTTTACCTTTATAATGCCTTGCAAATTCACTCTCAGATACTTATTCAGATCACCTCAATCAGTTATGTCGCTGAATTACAGAAAAAAACATACAAATCTTTACCGAACCTTGTTCAAACCAAGATCCAGATAAATTTATTTGGATCTTGGTTCAAATCAAACTAAACTTTATCTTATTCCCGATGAGGTCTCATAGAAAACATTGAATGTCTCACAAACTAGGAATTTGCGAGGGAAATGTAATTAAGAAAACCTCAGAATGCATCTGATAATGTAAAAATACAACTCTGAATTCTCTAGAGCATTCAGGTGAAGATGTAAAATAATACCAAAAAATATATAATTACCATAGCCAATTTAAAACAGCTGTAATCACAGCATGCCAACACCCCTGTAGTGGCAGCAGCAGCGGCATGACTTAGAGGTAACATGACTGACTCACCACACACCCCTTTTACATGATTGAAAATTAAAATTAACAGATATCAAATAACTTTACCCGGACTGACGACCGAGGCCCTCTTATTGAAGAAATTTTGGAGGTTGGATAAGCCCTTGGGAACATAGAATGAGGCACATGAAGGACTTCCGACAAACAGTGACCACGGTCTTCCACGTCCAGCACCAAAGTGACGGAGAGTTATAAGTGTTATATAATACTTACTTATTATCATGCATGTCAGGCTCTGTATTCCTATTCCATTTGTATTTTCAATTGGATTAATTCATTCATATAAATTCTAAATGTCACCCACATAGTTACAATAATAAGGAAACAATATTTATGAACTAGTTTCTTTACGAATTAATCTTCTGAGCGCGGAGGAGTCACGAGCGGGAGGTTCAAACTTCATATTGGATTACGAGTTTGTAAAAGGACCATTACACAACTAATTAACTATCAAAGACAAGTTTATTTTTCTGACTCAATGTAATGTGGTGGCTACCACTTGTGATAACACTTTATTATGTTTATCATCCTTACACCATATTCTTACCAGCATGAACATAGATATTGAATTGATATTCCCTTTGAGAAACGTATCTTCACTGTCTGCATATTTATTTTCTTTTCAATTTTAGTTCATTCTCAAAAGTTCGTGTCCATAATGTATTGATTAAACACCAAAGATAAGTAAAATATCACATGAATCTAACGTTTTTATTGACGTTTTGTTCTAGATAACGAGTATACTAAAATAACAAGTATATTCAAGTCAAAAGATAGACTTTTAAATCGGTTAAAACAATAAAACAATTAAATTTTATATATTTTTCAATCGTAACCCTTGCCTCACACAAATATGATCATTTGCTCAAATTTGTTCGCTTAGATTATGTGAATGTATTCTTTAAGTAACACATAGAGTTCTATAAATTCGGAACTGAAGCGGGAGATGGGATGTGTGGGGGACGCTTCACCATTTATACTAGCTACCAGTGGTAGCTAGTATAAATGGTGAAGATGTGGTAGCCTACCACATCTTCAAAATCGGTCATGGGTGGCTGCAGTATATAAATTTGGGACAATCTGAATATAAGAAGTGTGTATGAATTATGTAAGTAACGCTAAATGATGTGTTTTTACACTTCTCTTCACACCTCACCTGACAGTTATAGTTATGCCTCTACTGTTTCATATCTATCTTGACAACAATAGTTATCGGTCACGACAGGTTTACAGGTAAGTGTCGCCCCGCCACGATCAGGCGCTGTTCACGTGATGAAACCCAACACATACCTATCAGGGTGATCATACGGTTACGTTGCCACAAGTACGAACCGTAAGGAAAAGAAAAGTAGAGATCAATGAAGCCACCTGAGACAAAAAAACAACTATTGGGTATTAAATGACATGAACTAAATACAATAAGCTATTGAATAGAGACATACGAACGAGACGTATTACAGCTGAGAAAACACAAGAAGACATGACTATAACCTAAGACGGCCAATAAATTGTACATAAGTAGTGTATGATGTTCACAGTAAATTCACATGTAGGCTAAATCAAATAATAACTATGAGAAG
>JAXIVD010003377.1:0-20000 GCA_036785275.1 Cancer borealis
ATATATATATATATATATATATATATATATATATATATATATATATATATATATATATATATATATATATATATATATATTTATATATTTATATATATATATTTATATATATATATTTATATATTTATATATATATTTATATATATATTTATATATATATTTATATATATATTTATATATATATATATATATATATATATATATATATATATATATATATATATATATATATATATATATATATATATATATATTTATATATATATATATATATATATATATATATATATATATATATATATATATATATATATATATATATTTATATATATATATATATTTATATATATATTTATATATATATTTATATATATATATATTTATATATATATTTATATATATATATATATTTATATATATATTTATATATATATTTATATATATATATATATTTATATATATATATATATATATATATATATATATATATATATATATATATATATTTATATATATATATATATATATATATATATATATATATATATATATATATATATATATATATATATATTTATATATATATATATATATATATATATATATATATTTATATATATATATATATATATATATATATATATATATATATATATATTATATATATATATATATATATATATATATATATATATATATATATATTTATATATATATATATATATATATATATATATATATATATATATATATATATATATATATATATATATATAAATATATATATATTTATATATATTTATATATATATATATATATATATATATATATATATATATATATATATATATATATATATATAAATATATATATATTTATATATATTTATATATATATATATATATATATATATATATATATATATATATATATTTATATATATATATATATATATATATATATATATATATATATATATATATATATATATATATATATATATTTATATATATATATATATATATATATATATATATATATATATATATATATATATATATATATATATATATATATATACCAAGATGTTTTAAATTCTTGTCGTGGTCCGGATTGCAAAATTTACCTTGTTCTCTCACACACTTGTAATTGTTGATGTGTCTGTGTGTGTGTGTGTGTGTGTGTGTGTGTGTGTGTGTGTGTGTGTGTGTGTGTGTGTGTGTGTGTGTGTGTGTGTGTGTGTGTGTGTGTGTGTGTGTGTGTGTGTGTGTGTGTGTGTGTGTGTATGCGTGTGCGTGTGCGTGTAAATAAGTTACATTTTGTTTTTATTTCAAATCTTACGTAATCATAATTTTCTTTTTCTTTTTGTTTCACCATCTCGTCTCTTTTCTTTCCTGTACATCAGCCTCAATGTCTTCCTTTCCCTCCTCCGCCTCACCATATTAGACAAGGTTCACTATTCTGTATTCTCCCTTCCTTCCCCCCTCCCCTGACCCAAAGCTGAAGGTCAATGATAGTGATAAGTCTCTCCTTGGATCACCATTAATGTTTTGTAATAAACTACATGCACGGATATTGCTGATAAACTTGAACTTCTCATTTTTAATGTTTTAATGTAAATAACGTAGATTAAAATTTGATTGTGATTTCCTCTGATAGTGTCATGGTATCTATAGTGACGCTACTGGGTTCTCTCGTGTGTGTGTGTGAAAGAAGTGTTAGTGTGTGCGTTTCCTGTCTGTATCTACATTTCCTTCAGTCCTTCACCTGTTGCCTTGCCTTCCTTCACCTCCCACACATACACATCATCATCATCATCAGCTTTTTTAGACTCCACAACAGGACACTTAATTACCTTACTTCTTCCCTCCTTCACTCACCTCCATCACCTCACACACGCATAAAAAACACCATCACACAAGTTTCCCTTAAAAATATACAAATAAAAAACTTAACTCCAACTTTTTCTTCTATTTTTTTTTCTCTCTAATCAAAAACGTAAAGAAAACGGGGTCGCGGCGTAAATCACACACCCAAACGCTGCCACTTTCAACATTTTATTATCATTATTTTACAAAAGCACAGGTAAATATTTATACAGACTTGGATACTTAATTGTCGGTATATACAGGTAGGAGAGGAGTAGGGGTTGGGGGGGAGGGTATGCCACGAGGTTTTGAGTAGAGGTGGGGGTGGCTATTATCGGGGTGTGGGTGTGGGTGGGATGTCATTACGAGGTGGAATGAAAGGCGAGACATCATAGTGTAATGGAAGTTGACAACCTCATCTTGGTGTGTGTGTGTGTGTGTAGTTGATGTGTTGACTCCTGACAAGCATATCTCTCTCTCTCTCTCAATCACAGTCAAACATACACATAAAACTCAATATTCACACACACACACACACACACACGTACACACATGTATAAAAAATAAAAACAGATCACGTTTAAGTTACAAATAAAAGAATAAAAACATTAAATAATCAAACGGCAAATAATCTTTAAAAAAAATCACACTTTAAATTAATGGATAAAAATGTCAATAATTTTTAACTTAAGACTTGGAATGAGAGAGGAATAAAAAGAAATAGAAAGAGAGAGAGAGAACTAGAGTAAGAGGAGATTGATAAATGGAGAGAATAAGGGAAATGAAAGAACAAGAAATACTAAAAGAATAGAATAGAAGGACAAGGAAGTAAAGGAAGGAACAGGGATACAAAAATTAAATGATGGAGAGAAGGAAGGAATAAGAGGGAGAGAAGAGGGAGGAAGGAAGAAAGGGAGAGAAGGAAGAAGGGAAGGAAGGAAGGAGACAGAGAGGATGAAAGGAAAGGAAAGGAAAGGAAAGGAAAGGGAAGGGAAGGGAAGAGAGTGAAGGGCAGGGAAGGGAGTGAAGGGCAGGGAAAGGACAAATCGTTCCAGCCACACGCCCATACACACTCCTACAGCCATTCTACTCGCCTAACAGAAGCGGTAGGCGGTAGATGGCACTCCTATCACGGCCTGGAGGGTGGGGGCGTGGGCGGAGGGAGAAGGGAGGGGAGGGGAGGGGATAGTTAGAGGTGTCGAAGGAAGGGTTAGGAAGAGAAAAATGGGAGGAAAGAATGGAAGATTATTTTTGTTGCTGTTGTTTCTCTCTCTCTCTCTGACACACACACACACACACACACACACATCCATGAAAATACTAATCACCCAATCACAATACAATCATCATAATCATCATGACATCAATTGAAACACAGACTCAACCCACATCACATCACAGTGCCAACCTCAAGTCAAGGGTGCCACCTGACCCCCGTTTTCTTCGTCAAGTTCACCAGTGCCTCAGGGAAGGGGGGGGGGAGGGGGACGACAGGAATTAGTTAGTTGGTGAGGCACTGTTAGATATACTTCAATCACTGTCTTCCTGGTTCTTGGTCCTAATTGGTCGGTCGGGAGGGGGGGGCGTGACCTCTCTGTTTCCCTCTGCCATTGGTCCCCGAGTGTGTGGTCCTTACCGTCTATGTACACTGAGCATTATAATAGTTCCGTTTTCTATGGCAGTCACCCAAGGACCTGACCTGACCTGACCTCACTCACTCCACACCCAGTCCTTGTGTTGTTGAGTCTGTGGTCACCCAACACTTCACTTCACTTGTCACCCACACGCCCATTTTTATTTTCTGCAGTCACATGTTGGTGTTATTACAAACCCAAACACCATTTTCTTTTAATTATTTTGACTCATTCACCCTCTCTCTCTCTCTCTCTCTCTCTCTCTCTCTCTCTCTCTCTCTCTCTCTCTCTCTCTCTCACACACACACACACACCTGGGAAGCGCCTGACAACATAGGGTCGTAAGGGAAGACTCAGGGATACACTACGAGGTACTTACATGAGGAATGAATGTATGTATGTATGTATGTTTGTTAACCATTACACGCCTCCTCCTCCTCTTCTTCTTCTTCTTCTTCACACACACTCTCCTGCTGCTCTCTGGTCTGGTCCTTATCCTTCACCCCACGACGCTACACACAGGGTTCACCGGTGGATGTAGTTAGTCCAGAAACGTACACATGTAAGTAAGTATGTAAGTAAGTGTGCTTGTCCGTACGTACATGAGTCAACCAGTTAGTTAGTTTGTGTTGTGTCTTCTTACTGGTGTTACTTGTTTTGTTTGTTTATTTATTTATTTGTTTCTCTTGTAGTCGTCGTTTATTTCTTCTTCCTCTCTGCTTTCTCTGCTAGTTTCTCCGCCTTCTTCTGTAGCTTCTCTCTCCCTTTCTTCTCCTTCTCGATCTGTTTCCTTTCCTTCTCCACAGCCAGACGCAACTCCTTCACCTGCAACACACACACACACACCATCATTAGACGCACACACACACACTTGGTTACTTACACACACACACACACACACACACAAAACCCTCACCTTCCGCTTAATCTTATTCTTCTCATCGGTAGGCAGGCCGAGGTTCTTGAGGTCGCGGACGTCTAGGTTGAGAAGCCTTGGACCTGTGATGGCCAACTCTTGAAACTTGGCCACGCAGCCCTCCAGCCCCTGCACCACCAGCCACTGACTCACCTGTGTGGCCAAGGACAGGTGAGTAACATGAGGGGGGGAAGGTGTAAGGGTGTTGAGAGGGAGGGATGTGCAAGATGGTGGTGCTGTGTGGAGACTGAATGACGGGAGAAAATGTGCTTAGTGAAGGGGTGATAAAGAAGGGAGAGTATGAAAATGTGCTTAGTGAAGGGGTGATAAAGGAGGGAGAGTATAAGGGTGAAGGGAGGTGCAGATTGATAGGAGTAAACATAGTGAGTGTATATTAAGTGACAGGGATGAGAAGAGTGAGTGAGTGAGTGAGTGAGTGACAGAAGTGCAAGAATGTCACACACTGAGCCACCAAACCACACACACACACACTCATACTCACTCAACACACCCCACAAGGCTTGCTGGGTTACTGACACCCATCACCCTGTCATCCATCCACTTAAAAGGGTGACTCAATGTATCCTTAGGCCAGTGTGAGGCTGAGGGTGAAGGGAGGCAATGCACAGCCAGGCTAACCATCACATCACTCACTACACATTGTATTGAGTGTCCTTGTGTCAGCTTAAAACAGTAGTGATTCCTGTTTGAATTAACTACTTGATGGTGTACAAGTCATGGGACTCAACACCTTGGACTGATGACTGTTTATTGGCAGGAATGTGTAGGTTTTGGCGGCACAATCCTCAAGATATGACGCCTGACCACATTGTGTTGGGTGTCACCATGCACCTGTGTGGCCTCCCTTCACCCTTCACCCCCTGCCCTGCCTCCCACACCTCACTGGACCAACAACAACAACAACAGGTAAATCTTCATGACACAATCACTAATGATGCAAAAGTAACATCAATCTTGTAAGTGGATGGATTTTCAAAAGAAAGAAATCTCGTTAAAAAATCTTGAATTATAGTATATTTTGGTTGTGTTAAATTTAATAATTTGTGACTTGTATGTGAAACAAATATCATTTTGACTGTTTTCGAGTGTTGAACTCAAGCAATCTGTATTAAAGGTAATATTAATTGTTATGTCAGTATAAGATACTTGAATTATGCTGAACTCTATATTAACTTTGAAGATTAGAAATAAAATAATGTGTATGAATTGATGCACAAATACTAGTCATTGTTTTGTAGTCAAGTGTTGACACAACACTGTAATGTGTGTTTCACTAAGAGTTTAGAACAACAATGTTCCTTCACCTCCACCAGGCATCAACGACACCGTTGTCATCACCCTGAGTGCCTTGAGCGGCACTCTGCTGTGTGTTGTGTGGGGGGGGCGATGTGTTGATACAATGACACCAATCACTAAACACAGTAATGGAATACTCAGTAACTACCAACCATTAAACAAACAAACAAAAGAGAAGCAAAAAAATTCCAACTTGAGGCCAAAAAAGAATGGAATAAAGAGAATTGATACAAAAAGTCTTACCTCAGGTTCTAAGAAACAAAACAATGATGACGTGAGTGATAAAAATATGAGTTGTATTCCATACCTTAAGTAACAAAGTGTGAGGTGCAGGCGGAGCTTACCTAACAGTGATACAGTGTTAATAAGAGTCATCGCCACACACACACACACACACACACACACACACACACACACACACACACACACACACACACACACACACAGTGAAGGCAAAACATGTATTAAAGTGAATGTCAATGTAAAATAACTGAGTCTGGACCTTTGATGAGTTGATATGAAATAATCTGTCCAAATGTATGTGTGTTGCTTGTTAGGTGTACATGTTTGGTGATTCATGATTGATGTTTCCTGTACTTGAGCAGCAGCACCCAGGAGTCAGGACCCAGGAGGAGCCCAGCCTGCCTCCCCCACTTCATGATCCAGGTGGATGGAAGTGTGGTGGTGGTGTCCTGACCAGCCACACCCCGGGGAGGCATGATCACCACATGCTGCCCCTTCCTCTCCCCCCCCACGTCACATCATAAATAACTCAAGATTCATGCTAAAAGGAGACGGCTAGAGGCTTGCATACAGAGGGAGGACACTCACCTTGGTCAGCAGGATGATGGTGAGTGTTGACTGACAATCCTATGTTGTGAATAATGTCTGGTTATATAAGCTGCCTTCCCTCCTGTTGCCTTACCTTCAAGTGCACTGCATCTTTGTGTTGTGGCTTTATTAGAGAACACACAAAAGTGAATTTCATGCTGTTACCACCACCACCACAGTATTCCTACACACACATCCCCATGAAGCCTCACTCATCCTCCACACCCATCACCCTGTCACCCTGTTATGTCTCACCCTCACCCTCCCTCCCTCCCTCCAGCTGTCATCTAATCTGAGGTTCACTGTACCTGCTCCTTGGTCCAGTCCACCACAGGGGCTGTCTGCCACATGTGTGATCGCTTGGAGCGGTGTTCGGTGGGCTGGGGCAGCTGGGGGTGGGTGAGGGAGGTCTGGGAGCCAAGTGAGGCCCCCGACCCCTCATCCCCCGAGCCAAGTGAGGCCGGGCCGCTGCTCAGCTCCCCGCTGCTGGCGTCTACACCTGGCATGGTGATGAGGTCAAGCTGGGCCACCACACACACCTACAACCCTAAGTCTGGCTAATGATTCTCAGGAGTGTGTCAAGGTGTGCTTGGTGAGGCCATGTGCTGCCTACTAACACCCCACGCTGGTGCCTTGGCTTGTTACCATCACAACCACCTCCACCACCACAACCAGTATGACCACCATCACCACCACTACAACCACACTTCCTACCCGCCTGGATCCTCTGCCTCACATATATGTAAGTTATCTAAGTTTTCTTTTATATTAATTTTTCACCAAACTGCCAAATCATAGTTTTTCACAACGTGCTAACAACATAAAATAACTAATTGTGAATATGATGATAATGTTTAGCATGTCAATGAGAGACTTTGAGTAGTTACAAACATAAACAAAATAACTGCTGGTCCCTATCAGATGTACGTCATGACACAAGACAACACACACACACACACACACACACTTACAGACACACACACACACACACACACACACACACTTGGCTTACAGTTCTTCTCTATAACAACTTTGAATAACATTTGGTGTGTGTCTCAGCCTCACGTTCTATAATGCATCTTAAACACGTGTCAAATCTCCCTCAACTCTCTATGTATTCTGGTGGCGGTGAAAAATTTACCTCCTGAGAATCACTTTTAGCACAGACTTGAGGTGTGTGAGGGAGGGTGAGTGGCAGGGTGTGTAGCAGGGTGAGTGGCAGGGTGTGTGACCATGCCCTGTCTTACCCTGCTTACACCCTGCCTCCCCCCCCCACACTGACTGACTCACTCTCCTTCGCCAATTGTGATGTAGGATAAGCACATGCCAGATCGGACTAGTCAAGGGAGGGAGTGTAACCAAAACAAAGGCAACATAATGAGGCACAGCAAACTCATAACTATCATTAATCATCCAGTCCAAGGGTGCAAAACAACATAAAAGTAAAGCTACAACTAGTGGATGGGGGGAAAAAACAAGCTAAAGGAACAAAACAAACTTAAGTGTAATGTAACCAAGGAGTCTTCAGTTATTTTAGGTTTTGATTTACGCTGCATTAATTTTGTTGTACTTGGTTGATATGTTGGTTCTATGTTGGAGATGACCTGCATGGAGGGGACGAAGGGGGTATTGGGGGAAATGTTTGGGGGTGTTGAGGGGGAAACACTGAAATTTTGACTGACGTGTATTTGATAATTATTTACTATATTGCATGTTTAGGAATGAAGGGAAGTGATAGGATTAAATACTAACACATTCTCTCATTCTCATTCTCTCTCTCTCTCTCTCTCTCTCTCTCTCTCTCTCTCTCTCTCTCTCTCTCTCTCTCTCTCTCTCTCTCTCTCTCTCTCTCTCTCTCTCTCTCTCTCTCTCTCTCTCTCTCTCTCTCTCTCTCTCTCACAGACCCACAGGATGTTTACGAACCACAGTCAAGACTCTCCACAGCATTCCATCTCTCTCTCTCTCAGCCCACGGACCCACAGGATGTCCCCCACAGGATGTTTACAAACCACAGTCAAGACTCACCACAGCATTCCATTCCATTCTCTCTCTCTCTTCCATTTTCCCTTCCATTCCTCTCCTTCCCCTCCCTTGCCTCACCTGTGCTGCCCTTGTGTGATGGTGTGCTGGAACTATCAAGGGAACGTTGGCTCAGCAACACCACGCCTCCTGCTGGGTTGGGGCTGACCGAGGCGCCCAGAGCAGAACGACCAAGCTTGGGGGACTGGGAGCCACCGCTGGGGACCTCTCGATGGGACTCACGGCTGGCCTGGGGAAGGAAGGAGTTTAATTTACCTATAGAAAAGAAATATTATAAACTGCCTCTTGCTGCTACTGTATACTTGTGATTTTATAATAAACATTGTATTTTACCTCAAATGTTGAAATGTTACCTTAATCACATCCAGACAATCAGTACTCACGCTGCCTAAGTTAAGTTTATAATTAGTTTCACAATGATACAACCTTCCCTTCACCTCATCATTACTCTTCACTATTCCTTCCTCCTTAACCTTACAATTACTGCCACACTTCATATTAACCTCACTAACTCTCCTTCCTTTTTGAACACATCATGGCATCACAAACACTGTTCTAGGCCAAGTTATCCTTCATTTTCACATCCTCCTCATCACCTCCATTGCTGTCCAGCCACAAAATCACATCCATCGTTCATTGCAAAACTTAATGTTATAATTCTGTAACACTATTAACACTACATAAGTTTAGTACAAGTTAATCTTTATATAACTAAATCCTCACCAACCTTTACAGAGTGTCCTAAACCACACACAAACCACCTTGACCCTGACCCGTGCTGACCTTACTCACGGGGGCGTAGAAAGCTGACTGTGACCTCTGAGTGGGCGTGGCTGAGGGTGGTGCCACCTGGTGGTGACCTGGGCTCACCAGGTGATGTGCTGTTGACGACACATACATTGGACCGCTTATATGAGGCTTCTTACCCACTGCAAGGGAGAGAGAAAGAGCCGACTCTGTCACCACCACCACCGCGGGGACCTCCACGGCAGAGGGTGGGGGGCGTGGGTGGGTGCAAGGGGCCTTAAGTCTTACCAGCACCTCACTTTGGGGGGGCGTGGGGGGAGGGGGGGTCGGTGGGGGTGTTAGCTTCAAGGGTTTGCTTATGTTGGGTTTATTGGTGTTTTATTGTGGTTGTTGTGTTTGGTTTGTGTTTGCTGATTTGTTTAAAGAATGTTTACGATAAAGGCTTTTAATTTGTTTTTCAAGGTTTGTTTGTATTCCTTTATGCGTTGATGTGAGTCTTCTTTTTTCTTTAATTCTTTTGGTCATGACAAGACATGTGAAAGTTGCCAAGATAATTATTTAACATAAGTTCCTATTTACAGTTTATTAAAGAATGAAGTTTTTAATGTATTTTTCACTGGTTATGTTTAATATTCATTGTGGGTTCTTGCAAATGTCAATTCTTATTTACTTCCAACACACTACGGTGAGGGTGTGTGTGTGGTGGGGGGCGGGGGGGGGGAGTACAAACCAGAGACAGGAAACAACAAGTGACTCCAACTAATGTGTGCCAAAGTTATGAAGAAAGTGTTGAGTGTTGGAATGGCAGCGTTACCAACACCTGGAGTGCCACTTGAGGTGACACTCCATCTGATGCCTCAAGTGTGTGTATCAAAACCTTGAGGTGAGTGCACGGGTCACTGAGGGTTGTGTCCTTGTGTCCTGCCTCAACACAGTACTCAGTGACCCTTGACACCTGGTGCTCAAGTGTTACTAGAAGATGTTGTGTTGATGCCTATGACGTGACAATTGATTTAACCCTGACTGGTGCTTCCTTACAAGGGTGAGGTCACGGCGGGTCACGCTGTAGTCTTGACACCAGTGGACACGCCCTGCCTTGGTGACCTTTAACCTTACAACGCAGACAGACTGTGCCGCTACACTGTGCCACTACACACAAGGTGCTCAACTAACTGTGTTTGGTGCAATTAAGACTTCAAACAATGCCTTAAAGGTAATTTTGGATACTTGTAGAAAACAAAAATAATGTCCCAATTAGTATCTTAGATATATAAAAAGTCATGAACTTGTCCTTAAACAGAAAACCTAATAATGGGCTGTTATTTTAAAATGTCTGCCACCAGAGTTGTGAGGAATTATTGTGTAACATATGATGAGTCAATAATTAACTTTGAATGTCAAGGTGACTCCTGGCGTCAGACACTTGAAGGAGAGACTCATAACAGCACCAATCCTTCCTTCCTTATCAATAGTTGTGCCACAGTTACCATTTATCCTACAAGGTGAATAATTAGGATGGAAACACTACCACAACTACACAACAACAGGACTAGAGCCAGACTGTAGGGCAGGAAGGGGGGGCCAAGGCCTACGGAGGGTACACAGTAAGGAAGGGCAGCAGTGTTACAGGGAAGTGGAGATGGAGGTGGAGGGGAAAGTGGTAGTGGTGGAGGTGGAGGTGTGTTGACGCAGCGCCACACTAACACTACACTACACGGTGCTGCCTCACTCATGCAGGCAAGGCAGCACACAGGTGGTTTTCAGTCCAGGGAAGGCAGTGGGGGGGGAGGAGGAGGGGGGGGGGGGGGCGGCTGACACGTGGGGGGGGCAAGGGGGGAGGTGCAGGCGGTGGTGGTGGTGGGATGGTCAAGACCTCTTCTCTCCCTCAACGCAAACAAAACAGCAAACAAGCAATATGTGATTGTTTACCAGGAAGTGTTTAAAAAGTTGTTGTATTGACATAACTTGTGCATTATTGTCATTATTATTATTATTATTATTATTACTGTCATCATTACAGAAACGACTTCATCTGTTATACACTTCCTGGTAAACTGTAAAAATATGTTATTCACAATAACAATAAGGTAATTAAAAGTAATGAATAGAGAAAACAAAAATTACACTCAAAAATATATATAATAATTGAATTCCTAATTAGAAAAGGAAAAGGCATTGAAAAAACTGAACAACTCTACAACTACGACCATCCTAAAGCAAAGAATTCAAGTGTTTGGGAAAGTAAAAACACTAAGAATTGAATCAACAAAAAGCACAATAAAGATATCAAGTTTGCAGAGTTTATGCATTCACTATAAAGCTGTAATGACCTGGGAAGGAACACACACACACACACAGAACACCCACCCACACATCCTTCACTCCATTCATTCCAGTCTTGAGTGTCATACTTGTACACACACACACACACACAGACAGAACACACACACACTTCAGGCCACATACAAAACACATACCCGCACAGAACACTCACACACACACACACACACCCGGAACACTCACAAGAGACATCAGCGTGCATCACCGCCTGCCGCACATCCTCCATCAGGCTTGTGGGGGAACGTTTGCTTGGGCTGACGTCACGGTCCAGCCTTGGGGAGGGACCTTCACCCTCCACCTCCCTGCCGTTACCAATGCTGTGGTGAGTAAGGCGGTACAGTGGTGTGGGTGTGGCAGGGTGAGGTGGTAAGGGTGTGTTAGGGTGCTGGTGTGTGTTGGTAGGAGGAGGAAGAGATGAAGGGACAGTAGTAGGAGTAGTAGTAGTAATAGTAGTAGTGAAAAGAGAGACTAAGATAGAGATGAATAAGTATGAGCAAGAGAGGAACAGATTAAAGAAGGAAGAGGAAGGGAAAGGTGTGTTAGTGTGACATCTTGAAACAGTTGTATGCATGGAACACACTCACACACACACACACACACACACACACACACACACACACTAAAAGTAGCCAATAACACCAGTAACGTTAATTTTCGTGTGAACTATAGGTCTTGTACCTCTCTTTTAACAACTTATAAGGATTATTATTATTATTATTATTATTTTTTTTTTTTTAGTTATTCAAAGTATTTAAGTTCATATCAAAACCAAGTCAACCTGAAGGCAAGTTTCACATTAAATCAAATTAAGTTCAATACATTATAAAGACTTTTCAATCAGGAAGTTATATTGGACAACAGAAAAGTGACTTAAATCTTAGGTGACTGTCTTGACCAGTAGCACACACACACACACACACACACACACACACACACACACACACACACACGAAAAAAGTCAATCAAAAGGGAATGCAATGGACAAAATTCTCCTCTACTATTATCATTACTATACATTATTCTTAACTTTTTATTTTATTTCAGAGATCAATGGAAACAAAACAACTGCAAACTAAAGAGGAAGGGAAGGGAAGGGAAGGGAAGGGAAGGGAAGGGAAGAACATAATTACACTCCTTCCCTTCCTTCCTTGTACTACTGATCAAGACTGACACTCATACACACACACACACACACACATATATATACAGAAGTGAATAATCTTCCTCCTCCCCGCCAGACAACACAAGGAGGAGGAGGAGGAGGAGGAGGAGGAGGAGGAGGTACCATGTGTGTGCTTGGAGAGGTGGACAAGTATTCAAGTAGTACTGTACTGGAGTGCATGCAAAATAATGTGCCATCAAGCAACATAACTTTTTAATTCTCTCTCTCTCTCTCCTTCTGTTTCATAGTTATTTTCTTTATCTATGAGGGATTTGTTTTTGTTTTGTTGGGTTGAAGGGACAGTGATCCCTCCTGAGAACCTTTGAAGGGCGTGGCGTGGCGTGGTATGGTGTGGTTTAGGACAAAGACAACACACATACCCTGCAGTATGTCATGGCTGGCCTGTGCAAGAGCCCTTTTGACATGAGGCTACCGGTTACCACCACTAGTTACCCCAGTGTGAAAGGATCAGTGTCACCACCAAAGCCGATAGTGCTCTTAGGCAACCGCGGTGGTGTCATGTGAAAGGCTACATGGAAAATTATGGGAGTCAATCAGTGGCGGTAACCCGTGGCCTGGTGTGGAAGAGTCCTTACTGTTATATACTGTACAAGAGTTTGGTCGGGCGCTGAGGAGCCGCTACAAATATTTACATGGAGCAAGATTCATCAAGGAGTGTTTACAGGGGAGGTTCAGGGTGAGGAATGGGAGGTGGGGAGGATATTTACATGGGTACGGGGAGAGGATTGGGGTGTACGTACATACATCACACACACACGCACACACATTGATCAGGTATCTCTGTCCTTCCCCAAACATTCCACACACCCCTTCAAGCCACTGTGTGTGCATTCCAAACACATTCCAAACACATGTTCTATAAAGCCTAACATCCCCAAGCACTAAACACACTCAAGCTTGGCTCAAACCATCACACCTGGACAAACACACACACACACACACACTCCCCAAACACACACACACACATGCATGCAACTGGAAATTTAAGGAGGAATGAGGATGGAGTGGATGGAGGGATAGGGAATGATGATGGGGAGGGAAGGGAAGGGAAGGGGTGGGAAGGGGTGCTCTATCATCGCGTTACCTGTGCAGAGGTTCGTTAGGGCAGCCACGAGGCCCTTACCTGTACACCTTCCTCACTGCATTATGGGTAAAGGTAAACGTAAAAATAAATGAATTAATAAATAAAATATGAATCTGAGGGGAGCGTGTCGGCCGTCCGGAAAATATTGTATAAACGTTAGAAGAATGAGGTTGTTGGAAGCCATTACTTTCTCTATTCTCCTCTCTCTCTCTCTCTCTCTCTCTCTCTCTCTCTCAACCATTGTTTTTCTCATTCTCTCTTTATGTATTAGTTAAGCAAAATTATATCTTTTTTTTCTTCCTTTGACAAGCCGAGAAAAATTATGTTCAGACTTTGGACTTATTTTTTCTACGTCTGACGAGTTATTAAGTTTTCCTGCGCGGAACCATTACTGTTTGGCCTGTGTGTGTGTGTGTGTGTGTGTGTGTGTGTGTGTGTGTGTGTGTGTGTGTGTGTGTGTGTGTGTGCAGCCTGAGGGGTCCTACTGTGGAGTGATAGTGGCTTGGGTGGAGATAGTATGTGTGTGTGTGTGTGTGTTTTTTTTTTTTGTGTGTATGTTTGTAATAACTGTTTCTATGTAAATATGTATGCATGTGTGTGTGTGTGTGTGTGTGTGTGTGTGTGTGTGCCTGTAGTGCCTCACCTCTCGGCCAGCAGTGCCTTGAGCTGCTCGGCGAGGCTGTGCTGCTGTGGGGTGCGGCCGGCCAGGTGGGCCGCTAGGCTGGACGACTCAGATATCTCAGCCCTGTTCACCGGCAAGACTCGAGCCACAGGGGGGGGGTGGCGGTACGGGATCTCAGGCCGGGAGTCATGGGGCGGGGGGAGCACACACCCCTCTACCACCCCACTGTGCCGGGGGGAGGCCTGGCCGAGGGGGTGGGGGGGCATGAGGGGCTGTCTGGGGGGCGGTGGAAACTGTTGTGCAGGGGGAGGGTGGTAGGGTGGGGGAGGGGTGGGGTGGTGGTGGTGGGGAGGCAGGTGCGGCCCCATCCCAACCCCTCCCATCGTGGCCTGGGAGTAGGACGGGGGTGGGGGTTGGTGGGGGAGCTTGGTGGGGGTGACACCACTACTGGGGGATGTGGCAGGGGGGTGAGGGGGAGGATGGAGGGTGATGGGGGATTCCTGGGGTGGGGGGGTGTCTGCTGCCACCGCTGCTGACCTCCTGCTGCTGTGCTCCTCTTGGTGGTGGTGGTGGTGGTGGGCGTGGTGGTGGGGGTCTGGAGGGGCGTGCTGCTGCTGCTGCTTGAGGGCTTCAGGGAGTTCCTCGTCCATGCTGCTCTCATCCAAACTCTGGTCCTGCGGGGGGGGAGGCGGGGGGGTTAGTCCTGGAGGGAAGGATACCGTAGGATATGGAGAGGAAGTGAAGGTCAGAAAGTTAGATTAAAGGAAGGAAGGAAGGAAGGACTCAGCTTGCTTGGAGGAGGAGGAACTAGGAAGGAAGAAGGAAAGGAGTAAGGAAGGAAGGAAGGAAGGAAGATAAAAATAGCCAAGAATATATAATTACCTGTTGATAAATGGATATGATTCCTTATTACTTACTCCCCCCTCCCCCCACCTGTCCCTCCCACCTTCCTAACCCCAACACCTGTCCTCGTGGCCCTAACCAGGCACCCTTATCACCCTAACCTGCACTACCACCATACGACCTCTCAGTGACCTCAAACTTGACCTTGTGACCTGGTTTGTGGACGTGTAGGTGAGGGTGGCACTGACCTAACCTAACCTACCCTAGTGGCACTGACCTAACCTGATCTGACCTAGTGGCACTGACCTGGCTACTGGCACTGCTCATACTGGTTGTCTTCTTGAGTGAGGGCAGGTGTCTGTTGGCCAGCCCGCCCCTCGAGGCCAGCTCACCCTTGGCCCGGCTGGCTGATACATCCAGCAGCTCATGGGGGGGGACGGCCTCATCCAGCTCCTCCTTGACGGGCAGCTGAGGGGGGGCATGTATCACGTCACACACACACACACACACACACACACATGTAGTCTCTCTCTCTCTGTCTCCTTTCCTCAGTTCATCACATTCTTTCTTTACAATCTAATTTCACCTCCCTCTCTCTCTCTCTCTCTCTCTCTCTCTCTCTCTCTCTCTCTCTCTCTCTCTCTCTCTCTTACACACACACACACATATAATACTCCTGTCTCCCAAACCCCTTCTATCTATATACTTCTACAAATACGTTGGTAGTGAGTGTTAATATAGGCAGCCCACCTCCACCTCCACCTCCACCTCCACCTCCCACCACAACCACAACCACAACCAGTAACCAATGTAATAATAACTCAAGCAGATTAAACTTCGAATACCACAAGCAACAACAATAATAATAAAAATAATAATGATAATGATAATAATAATGATAATGATAGTAATAAAATATAATAAAAACAACAGCATTATATTAAAATTAGCAACAGTAGCAGCAACAACACTAACAGTCTTTCATCAACACCACAACCTAGCAAGAACACACACACACACACACACACAACCACTACTACCATCACCATTACTATTACCATTTAAAACCATTATTTGTTTCACCACTTTATAACTAACACACCCACACCAATGTTTAATTAATAATGATGATGATGATGATGACACCTCCACCCATTAACTGTTTCATTATAATCATCACCATTAGTTCTCTCTCTCTCTCTCTCTCTCTCTCTCTCTCTCTCTCTCTCTCTCTCTCTCTCTCAGAAAAAAGTTAAATACATGATAAATATGGATTAAAAAACAAAACTTTCCATTAACTTTTCAAAATCCCCAAGTTATTCAGTTATATTTATTTACCACACCACCACCACCACTACCACTACTACAACTACTACTACTACTACCACATACTCAAAAAACATCCCCAAACTACTACTACTACAGCCTCCCAACATACCACCACCACCACCACCACTACTATTAATACAACCACCACCACCACCACCACACCTACCTTCCTCTCCACAGTGTTGGCCTTATCCCCTTCTGAAGTGCCTGGGTCTGATGTGTCCGTGTCTGAGATATCCGGATCTATGGTGCACAGGCCAGGCTTGCGTGGGGGCTGCGGACACAGGCGGGGCGGGGCGGGGCAGGGACAGGGACAAGGGACAGGGGCAAGGGAAGGGTAAAGGGTATAGCAAGCAATGCACATCAGCAGGGAGGGTGAGGGTTGGGGTGTGTTGGGGGAGGTGGATGGTAGGGAAGGGGAGAGGGAGGGAGGTAACTAGACATTCTGCTAGTTTCCTCCTCCTCCTCCTCCTCCTTCCTCTCTTCCTCCTCCTCCACCCCGCCCCCCTCCTCAATACACACTAAAGCATTACTGGACAGTGTGAGGGATATACATATTTTTTTTCTTAAACACAGTTCTCTACATATACATATAATATACTTTTCTTTGTTTTCCTTTTATCATATTTTTTGTTTTGTTTTGTTTGGTTTTATGTATAATTTTCCCGGTAACTTTTAGGCGAGAGGTGTGTGCGCGGGGACGAGGCTTTGACACGTGTGCGTAGTATGCGTACACACACACATACAAAGATTCTCAGGTACACACACACACCTTAACACTCCTAATTAAATCACCGGAACATGAATACATCAACAAAACAACCTTGGGAGTTACGCAGGACAAGGCATCGCTGTAGCCGATTACTGTAGCATCCCTTCCTCCTACCTCACCCTACACTGTACCTCTAGCTCACTACAGGAGGCTGAGTATAGTGTTGCAGTGGCAGTCTTGGATAGTACTGTATTAATGGTCTAAACAACAACAACCATTACTACTTATATGTTCCCTACCAACGCCCAATACATACGTTTATATATTGTTCTTTTTTCAGCTATTCCTACGGAGCTACAAAGCCACACACAGCTACAAGGGCAAGGTGTTTACTGTAATCATATAATCATCACAGTTTGGCCGCTACTAAAAGGAATGTTTCTCCGCGATAATGCACACAGTTAAGATATATAATACGCGCAGCTGATCATAAATAAATAAATAAACATTGTGATAATCAAACGCCATTCTCGCTGCAATGCAAGTACAGAGCAGCTGATCCACAGTGAGGGAGTTCAAGGAAGGCACTTTAAGGCCGCTTGTTTGAACCATCACAGCTCGCGCCACAATGCAGCAGCAGCAGCGCGGGATTACATGATGCGCTGCTAGTGATTATAATGAGTAGCTGCTGCAGGTGTGGGCGGGTGTGGGCGTGTCAAGCTAAGATGTCAAAGCAAGCTGGAGGCGGGAAGACAGAGTGTGTTAGTCAAGGTGATAGAATATAACTTAACACTCGTCTCAGTGCCGTGCTGTGTTGCTGGCGCTGCACACACACACACACACACACGCACACATGAGCGTATTCCTGAGTCTCTTGAAAGAATAATGTGGTCATGAATCACACATACACACACTCGGCAGCACATGGGAGTGAGGTCAGGTTATTGAAGTGTATTTCATCTACACTTCACTTCAAAAAACATGTGTTGTCATATTGTAAACACACTGCAAGGTTAATTATTATAAGTCTGTCATGATTGTTGTGCGAGTTTGTTTTTCTGAGTGATTGAAAAGATGGTGTGGCTAGTGTGTGGTGGTGGTCAAGTGTGGTGTTTGTGCTGCTGTGTCCTGTGGTGTTGCCCTGTGGTGGTGCCCTGTGGTGTTGTCCTGTGGTGGTGCCCTGTGGTGCTCTGTGCTGCTCATGATCGCGCTGGACATCAAAACTCTCATAGGGAGAATAAAAAATTTGTGCATTTACGTCAACCCAACACAGGGAAGCTTCTTTGTATTGCAACATCACAACTTCACAACATCACACTCCGATTTGTGTTCCAACATCTCAACACACTCCATTATAACTCCATCATGAAGTACACATACATCATCATCACACACTCTGTATATACATTTCCAAGTATATCAAACGTACACGGGCAATACGTTCACCCTTCATGTGCGTACAAGGGAACTCTGCGCTTGCTACAAACACATGAGTCCTTCCTTGTGTGTGTGTGTGTGTGTGTGTGTGTGTGTGTGTGTGTGTGTGTTTCTCGCTTTGTTTTTTCAGTAAGATACGTATTAACAAGAGTTCATATCACACCTTCCTTCCCTTCACCCTCTGTTGTGTGCTGTACTAGACACACTGTGATGCTAATGTGCTGTGTGTAATTAGTGTGTTGCTGGTGAGTTAATTAAGTACCATTATATAGTGTTGCATGTCTGAGGCTGACTGGCTGCCTTCCCTTGTGTAATTAAGTAACTGTCCACTAATTACGTTATTGGAATGTGATGTTATTGATATATTGTATTGCTAATAGTGTTATCAAGTGAACTGTGTGTGTTGGGTTGTGTGTGGGTGTGTTGGGGTGGTGGGTGGGTGGGTGAGGGACACACACGCACACACACACACTAGGGGACAGCACTGGTCTATCAGGGGGTTGACAACTCTTGATGGAGGGTTAAGAGGGTTGGGTGAGCACTCGGTGTGGCTCGCTGGGTCAGTACTGGAGGTCAACTGGAGGTCAACTGTGTTTGTTATCCTACGGGGCGGTCATGGTAATGGGCGAGGGAGGACCACACGGGGGGAGGAGAGACGACAGTGATTTAGTGCTCATTAAAAATATCGACCTTGAGAATACTTATGTAGTGATGATGGTGTGTGTGTGTGGAGACGCAAAATTAAGAAAAAAACATACAAATGATTATTCACACACACACACACACACACACACACACACACACACAAAGATTAGTGATGCAATGAATGAAAACTGATAACATAAATAAGAATATAAATAATAATACAACACTTATAAATAAATAAAAATATGTTACAGACTTTTAAAAAAACATAGAATTAAATTTAGTGCCTGTTCTGGTGCCATAAATAAATATATAAATAATCAATCAATCTATCTTATCTTACATCCCCATTAAAGGAGGTAATTAAGACAAGGTAATTAGGGTTTAGGGTGACTTTACTCTCCCTTCACCCTATTAGCTTCTGTTTTCGTAGGAGGGAAGAGAGAGGAGAG
>JAXIVD010003377.1:25000-30000 GCA_036785275.1 Cancer borealis
GGAAAGGGAGGAAGGAAGGGAAGGGACAGGAGCAAAGGAGGGGAGCGAGGGAAGTAAGTAAGGAAGGGGAAGAAGGAAAAGGAGCAAGAAAAAGAAAGAAAGGAGGGGAACAAGGGAAGAAGGGAGGGAAGGAAGGGAAGGAAGGAAGGAAGGAAGGGAAGGAAGGGAGGGAGGGAGGGAAGGAAGGGAGGGAAGGGAGGGAAAATAATTGTTACAGAGCTTACATTCAAGATATAAACAACTAGAGTATAGAGGTTAGAACTTTAGGTGTGATTGCATTACTTATACTTAAACTACTGGTAATATACAAAGAGAATCAAGCTGGATCATTATAAGGAAAAGCAAGGAATTCAAGCTTAAAGTATAGGACATTTGATATTCATTTTCTTCATCTTCTTCTTCCTAGACTTCACTTTTTTTTTTTTTTCAATTCTTCTTCACGTATTATTTATCCTCCCTTCTTCTTCTTCTTCATCTACTTTTTACCTACTTTTATCTACTTCTTCAATCTACCTCCTTCCTTCACCTACTCCTTCAATCTACCTCCCTCCTCCACATACCTCCTTCAGTTTCAGCTTCAGGACTCCAACATCATTCTCAGGGGAAGTATCTGATGTGTCCCCCTCCAAATCAAACACTTCTGGGGGCGGGGAGGAGGTATGGTCAGGGGAGGTGGGGGCGGATCCTACCACCACGCCTCCCCCATCCATGTAGGTCGGGTAGTGGTGGTGGTGGTGGTGGTGGTGGTGCCCTGGGGTGTCCTCTGAGCGGGAGTTTTCCTCAGAAGGGGATGAGAGGGTGTCGTAGTAGCCGTGACCTGTGTTGGGGTCGTAGTCGGGACCGCCCAGTGCACGCCTCCTCTCCTCTCTCTCTCGGTCAGCCTGGGAGGAAGGGAAGGTGTGAGTGTGTGTGTGTGTGTGTGTGTGTTTACCTATTAGAGTTGTATTCTTCTCTTCTTCCTCTTCTCTTCCTTATCAATTCTACATCCTTCCTCCTCCTCCTCCTCCTCCATATCCCAAACCTTTCTCCTCTCCCTCCTCCTCTTTCTAACATACCTTTCCTTCTATCTTCCCCCATACCTATCCTCCTCCTCCTCCTCCTCCTTCCACTGTAATATCCTTTCTCTAATTCAAGTACTTAGTGTAGAGTAGTTATATCAGACAGCCTACACAGGGACCCTAGGGACTGATGATGTTTGTGTTCTCTTGTATATTCTTCTTCTTCTTCTTCCTCCTCCTCCTCCACCCTTACCTGGAGTGACTGTTTAATGAGTAGTGCCACCTCGCTGTTGTCTGGGTCCTTCTCTCGGCCTATGAGGAAGTACACTTGTCCGCTGGTGTTCTTGAGGACTGAGGCGGCAAAGACTTGAGTCACCCCCACCAAACTCTTGCCGTCCACCTCGATAATCTGGAGGACGAGGTTAGGGTGTAAGTAGGTAGGTAAAGTATGTTAAGTAAAGTAGAGTAAAGTGAGGGGGTGTTTGAGGGTATTGGGGTGTGTCAATGTGTGAGTGAGAGTAATATTGTCTCTCTCTCTCTCTCTCTCTCTCTCTCTCTCTCTCACCTGATCATTCACTTGTATCCGGGCATCTCTCTCTGTGGCTCCTCCGGGTGTGATGGTCTTGACAAAGATACCCAGCTTCTCCACACCCGCGTCTGCCCCCACACCCATGCCGATGATGCTTAGACCTAACCCACCGTCACCTGTAATGGGGGGGAGGGTGAGTTGGGGTGATGGGGAGATGGGGAGGAAATGGATAAAATAGGGTAGGAGATGGGGTGAAATGGGGAGATTAGATTTTATTTTATTTTACTGTTTTATATTGACTTGTATTGCATTCTATTCACACACACACACACACACACACACACACACACACACACACACACACACACACACACACACACACATACACACACACACACACACACACACACCTTTTATAATCTCTACAGGAAACACGTCCATCTTTTCAACCCTCTTCTCCAGCTCGTACTCAGCGCTGGCGGCCACGGGGTCAACCTCATCATTCTTGCGGTCATACTCGGTCACAGAGTAAGTACTAAACACCTGCGGGGGGACGGGGGGCGGGGGCAAGGTCAAGAATTAAGGTCAGGAAATAAAGTAATAAAATGTAGGTATATATATGTATGTGTTTGTGTGTGTATTTTAATGACTAAATACGTACACACAACACAAATATTTACACACGAAAAAAGAATAAATTGTGTGTGTTTGTATATACGTACATTACTTACACATACACATACATAACACAGTAACATACATGAAAAAAAATAAGTAGATGTCTTTGTGTATACATGACCATATACACACCTGGACGGGATGTGTGGAGAAGGTGAGGCGTGTTGGGGGGTGGAAGGGGAAGGAAGGGTCGTCCTCCTCGTCCTCCTCCTCCTCGGGGATGCCAGGAACCTCCACCCAGAAGTGTCCATCCTCGAGATAGTGAACACCATCCTCTACCATTACCTGAGGGGAGATGGGTGATGGTGAGGGGAGATTAGTGATGGTGAGGGGACATAATAGTGATGAGGGGAATCAGAAACTTACTAATCTATCCTATCATTTTTAACCACAACAACACCACCACATTACCACACCACACCACACTCACCTCCTTCACTCTGGTCACCTGGAAGCCTTCCCCAGCACCACCAGAAGCATCAGAAGAGTCGTGGTCTGATGGCTCGTCTTCAGGGCTGAGGGGGGAGGTGAGGCTGGGGTCGTACTGGGGGGTGAGGGCGTTGTCGTACTCATCCCCCTGCCCTGGTTTGGTGTAGTGGGGGGGCACGGGGGGCGGGGCAGGGTCTTGGCTTGTGTTTGGGGTGTGTTGGGGGGCGGTCTTCTCAGTGGGGGATAGGAGGATAAATACCTCTTGAGCCTCTTCGTCAGATAATACACTTGTTTCCCTGTATGTGGAAGGGATGTTACTACCACTTATACACACTTTATAAACAGTACTGGAAGCTATATAAACTTATGAACACTTTATAAACAGTACTGGAATCTATATTAACTCTTATGAACATTTTATAAGTAGTACTGGAATCTATATTAACATTTATAAGGTCAATATACGTCCACTTGTGGGTTATAAGTATCACTGTCACCACCAAGACCTCAAACACCTCTGTATAGCAACACCTTTTTGATTACTTATTGAATTATTAAACACGTAACAATATTATCAACACCATCTTAACTAACACTAAATCAACACCATTTGTTTACTTATTGACAACACAACACTATGATCAACACCACCACTAGCAACACCTTTTCACTACTTCTTAAATACTCACCACCACTAACAACACCACTAGGACCTGTACACCACTTAACTAATTCAACTACTACTACTGTAACTACCTTAACTACACTACTTCAAGGCCACCGTAGGACTAACCAACTCACTCTCACTCTCTCTCTCTCTCTCTCTCTCTCTCTCTCTCTCTCTCCCGGGTTCGATCCCCTGATATCCGCTGACCACTTTTCATTCTTTGGTATCACCGCCGAGTGGTCAAACACTACCCAAATTGCTGCCATACTGTCCTCACACGGGACTTGCAATGTTATATGCATCTGAGGCTGTAGCAGCAATAAGCCTCAACATATTCAAGAGAGAACGTAAACATATGAGGCGTCACTATAAAAAATTCTAAAACCTACGCTAAATAACAGGCCAGGCAAGTCCATCTGTGCCTCCATAAGTCTACTGGCAACAACGGTTAATGATATAGAAGGAACAAAAATCTAAGGATGTAAAGTGTACTTGAACTCACCTGGCTCTACTCTCCACAATGCTGCAGGTTTACAGGTAACAGGCAACAGGCAGGCAGGGAGGTAAGGGTAGGGAAGGTAAGGGAAGGGAAGGGAAGGGAAGGGAAGGGAAGGGAAGGGAAGGGAAGGGAAGGGAAGGGAAGGGAAGGGAAGGGAAGGGGAGGGAAGGGGAGGGGAGGGAAGGGAAGACAGTGTTAGGTTAGTGCAAAGCTACTCAAACAGGCCTTTATTGGGGAGGGTAGAGAGAGAGAGAGAGAGAGAGAGAGAGAGAGAGAGAGAGAGAGAGAGAGAGAGAGAGAGAGAGAGAGAGAGAGAGAGAGAGAGAGAGAGAGAGAGAGAGAGAGAGAGAGAGAGATGAGACGAAGACTAAATCCGTAAAAAGTAAGGAGAAAATTACATAAATGATAAAGAAAATTTGGAAAAGAGAAAAAAAAAATTGGAAGCGAAAAAAAAAAATTACTAGAAAAATTGGTATAAAAAAAATTGGATAAGAGAAAGATTATGAGAAAAAAAATTTGGAAAAGATGAAAAATGACTTAGAAAAAAAAAGAGAAAGGGTGAAAAAACGGCCTTGCATTCAACATTACATAAAGGGAAGTTATGGAGCGAGTCACATTAATTAAGATCTTTCAAAACCATCCAACACACTAATTACTGATAATGATTACACATGCATTTAATTAAGGGCCAAGGTAATTATTAAATGCATTACTATTACAAGTACTTAAGTAAGGCAGAGGATCAACTAATTACTTATATTACGTGTTAAAACAAAGTTACAAATACTACTACATACTTTAAGATTAATAATAATAATAATAATAATAATAATAATAATAATAATAATAATAATAATAATAATAATAACAGGTATTTATTTTATGGTTTATAAGTTGGTTTATTTATTAAAGAATAATTTTATGGTAGCTGTAGAAAGTAGGGAATTATGATGATGATGATGATACTGATGATGATGATGATGATGATGATGATGATGATGATGATGATGATGATGACGATGATAGCATAAATAATAACACTACTACTACTACTACTAATAATAATAACAATAATGACAAATTTATCGATCTATATGTATAAGGTTTAGTTCAGCACAAGTTTAATTCCTGTATTTTAACCACACACACACACACACACACACAAATATATAAATTAATAAAGATAAATAAACAGAAAAA
>JAXIVD010003377.1:37500-46723 GCA_036785275.1 Cancer borealis
TCGCTGCAACTCAAACTGCGTTCCCTGGAGGCCTCGGTCCCCGCCCCCCCACACACACGCCCACGCCCACGCCCATCACCCTCCTTGCACGGCGCGGACACCTCCTGTGTGTCGGTGGAGGCGTGCTGGTCCTGGGGCGTGGTGAAGGTTGGGGAGAGGGGCATGTGGGGCGTGGTGGGTGAGGTGGGCGTGGCGGAGTCACGGGTGGGTGTGTTGGGGGGTCCCTGGGGTGTGAGGGGGGGTTCATGCAGCTCGGCGGGGGGCCAGGAGTCCTCAGGGGACAGGGGCGAGGTGGCGTGCCCCATGGACTCTGGTGGCGCCTGGATGGTGGCGAGGGGGAGGGGGTCCCTTGGCGGGGGCGTGTCCCAGGCCACGCCCCCTAGCGGGTAGTCTGGGCCCAGCAGGTCCTGCAGCTGGTGGGGCAGGCGGCTGGGGTCCGGGGCGGGGCTGGGCGGGGCGGAGAAGTGCAGCTCCAGGTCGTCATGGTGATGGTGGTGGGCGTGGGTGTGGGCGTGGTCAGGGTCATGGGCGTGGTCGTTGGTGATGAGGTCGTGCCAGGTGACGGTGTCCTCGTCCTCCGTCAGCACCAGCAGGTCCTCGCCGTGCAGGTGGTCGGCCTGCCCGTTGAAGCTGTCCTCCTCACTCTCGGCCAGGTCCACGGAGCACAGGTAGTGGGAGATGGCGTGGTACATCTGTGTGGGCGTGGCCTCAGGGGTGGGCGTGGGGGCGGGGGAGGAGCAGGCCGAGGGCGGGGCGGAGGACGATGAGAATGATGCGGCGCTGTCCTCGAAGCTGGTGCCCAGGCCACTCTCAGGGCTGGTCTCTTGCCGGGGCACGCCCACCACCACCTCCAACAGACCCGCACCACGCCCACAAGGCGCACCGGGCGTGGGCGTGGCGTACCGCAGCGCAGCCTGGCTAGCGGCGCCGCGGCGACGACTCCTTTCCTTGCGGGTCTTGCCTGGATGAGGGTGGGCGTGGGGGGCACGGCCCCCCGGCTCGTCCAGGCTGCAGCTGTCCTTGAGGGTGCGTCGTGCGGCGCGCACGTCCCCGCTGCTGCCGAACACCTCACTGAAGCGCGGCGCACGTGTGGAGGGGCGTGCACCGGGGGGCGTGCACGCATCACAGGGGGGCGGGGCGGCTGGTGGGGCGTCCTGATCCTGGGGCGGCCACTCACTCACGCCCTCCCCGCCATCACGCCGCGTCCGTACCTTGCGCCGCACGCCCACCTCCTCCAGCACTTGCTGCCGCAGGGCGTGCCAGCTGTGGGCGGCGCGGGTGCGGCGGTGCAGGCTGCAGCGGATGGCGTGCCAGCCTGGGTGGGGGTCAAGGCGGGGCTGGGGGTCGGGCCAGCACGCGGCGGCCTGACCTGACCTGGTGGTGGTGGTGCCGTGCCTGCCGGCCTGCTGCAGATCACCCAGGCTGAGGCAGAGGGCCTGTCTGCTGCACACGTGGGCGGCGCCACACTCCACCAGGCTGGTGAGGCTGCCCGTAGGCCTCCTGCGGGGGGCGGGGCTGCTGGCACGGCTGCTGTCACTGCTGCTGTCACCCCCCCACGCCCCCCACTCACCCCCCGGCCAGCTGCGGCTCAGACCCAGGCCGATGCGTGCCGCAGCGGGCCAGAACACGTCATCCTCGTCATCCTCATCCCCTGACGACACCCTGCTGACGCCGCCTCGCCCTGCCGCTGCACTGCTGCTGTAGTCCAACCTGCTGACACTGCTGTCACTCTCAAGGCACGCGTCCACCTCACAGTTAGGAACCCACGGCCTGCTGACGTCCTGCTGTAGGGGCGTCGTTGGTCTGCTGACGTCCTGCTGCAGGGGCGTCGTTGGTCTGCTGACGTTCTGCTGCAGGGGCGTCGTTGGTCTGCTGACGTCCTGCTGCAGGGGCGTCGTTGGTCTGCTGACGTCCTGCTGTAGGGGCGTCGTTGGTCTGCTGACGTCCTGCTGCAGGGGCGTCGTTGGTCTGCTGACGTCCTGCTGCAGGGGCGTCGTTGGTCTGCTGACGTCCTGCTGCATGGGCGTCGTTGGTCTGCTGACGTCCTGCTGTAGGGGCGTCGTTGGTCTGCTGACGTCCTGCTGCAGGGGCGTCGTTGGTCTGCTGACGTCCTGCTGCAGGGGCGTCGTTGGTCTGCTGACGTCCTGCTGTAGGGACGTCGTTGGTCTGCTGACGTCCTGCTGCATGGGCGTGAATCTGCTGACGCCCTGATGTATGGGCGTGGGTCTGCTGACGTCCTGCTGTAGGGGCGTCGTTGGCCTGTTGACGTCCTGCTGCATGGGCGTGAATCTGCTGACGTCCTGCTGTATGGGCGTGAATCTGCTGACGTCCTGCTGCATGGGCGTGAATCTGCTGACGTCCTGCTGTATGGGCGTGAATCTGCTGACGTCCTGCTGTATGGGCGTGAATCTGCTGACGTCCTGCTGTATGGGCGTGGGTCTGCTGACGTCCTGCTGCATGGGCGTGAATCTGCTGACGTCCTGCTGTATGGGCGTGGGTCTGCTGACGTCCTGCTGCATGGGCGTGAATCTGCTGACGTCCTGCTGTAGGGGCGTGGGTCTGCTGACGTCCTGCTGCATGGGCGTGAATCTGCTGACGTCCTGCTGTATGGGCGTGGGTCTGCTGACGTCCTGCTGCATGGGCGTGAATCTGCTGACGTCCTGCTGTATGGACGTGAGTCTGCTGACGAATTGCTGTATGGGCGTGGGTCTGCTGACGTCCTGCTGTAGGAGCGTGGGTCTGCTGACGTCCTGCTGCATGGGCGTCGTTGGTCTGCTGACGTCCTGCTGCAGGGGCGTGGGTCTGCTGACGTCCTGCTGCAGGGGCGTCGTTGGTCTGCTGACGTCCTGCTGCAGGGGCGTCGTTGGTCTGCTGACGTCCTGCTGTAGGGGCGTCGTTGGTCTGCTGACGTCCTGCTGTAGGGGCGTCGTGGGTCTGCTGACGTCCTGCTGCATGGGCGTCGTTGGTCTGCTGACGTCCTGCTGTAGGGGCGTCGTTGGTCTGCTGACGTCCTGCTGTAGGGGCGTCGTTGGTCTGCTGACGTCCTGCTGTAGGGGCGTCGTTGGTCTGCTGACGTCCTGCTGTAGGGGCGTCGTTGGTCTGCTGACGTCCTGCTGTAGGGGCGTCGTTGGTCTGCTGACGTCCTGCTGTAGGGGCGTCGTTGGTCTGCTGACGTCCTGCTGTAGGGGCGTGGGTCTGCTGACGTCCTGCTGCATGGACGTCGTTGGTCTGCTGACGTCCTGCTGTAGGGGCGTGGGTCTGCTGACGTCCTGCTGCATGGGCGTCGTTGGTCTGCTGACGTCCTGCTGCATGGGCGTGGGTCTGCTGACGTCCTGCTGCAGGGGCGTCGTTGGTCTGCTGACGTCCTGCTGCAGGGGCGTGGGTCTGCTGACGTCCTGCTGCATGGGCGTCGTTGGTCTGCTGACGTCCTGCTGCAGGGGCGTGGGTCTGCTGACGTCCTGCTGCATGGGCGTGGGTCTGCTGACGTCCTGCTGCATGGGCGTGGGTCTGCTGACGTCCTGCTGCATGGGCGTCGTTGGTTTGCTGACGTCCTGCTGCAGGGGCGTAGGTCTGCTGACGTCCTGCTGCATGGGCGTCGTTGGTCTGCTGACGTCCTGCTGCAGGGGCGTGGGTCTGCTGACGTCCTGCTGCATGGGCGTCGTTGGTCTGCTGACGTCCTGCTGCAGGGGCGTGGGTCTGCTGACGTCCTGCTGCATGGGCGTGGGTCTGCTGACGTCCTGCTGCATGGGCGTGGGTCTGCTGACGTCCTGCTGTAGGGGCGTGGGTCTGCTGACGTCCTGCTGCAGGGGCGTGGGTCTGCTGACGTCCTGCTGCATGGGCGTGGGTCTGCTGACATCCTGTTGCATGGGCGTGGGTCTGCTGACGTCCTGCTGTATGGGCGTGGGTCTGCTGACGTCCTGCTGCATGGGCGTGGGTCTGCTGACGTCCTGCTGCATGGGCGTGGGTCTGCTGACGTCCTGCTGCATGGGCGTGGGTCTGCTGACGTCCTGCTGCATGGGCGTGGGTCTGCTGACGTCCTGCTGCATGGACGTGGGTCTGCTGACGTGGGTGGGGCATGGGGCTAGGTGTGTGTGGGGCGGGGCGGGCAGCGAGATGAGGTCAGCAGGCAGCAGGGGCTTGACCTGCCCCTTGGTAAGGTCACTGTGGCTGCCGGAGCAGGACACGCCCCCCGTCTTACCCTCAGGTGGTGGGCGCGGCGCCCCACCCAGCGGGTACTCATCCCCAAGACTCTTCCACCGCCGCAGGCTGGCTTCAATACCCGGGGGGCGGCACTCCCTGCCTGTGTTCCTGGGGCTGGGGCTGGGGTATGTGTTGGGGCTGGGGCTGGGGTATGTGTTGGGGCTGGGGCTGGGGTATGTGTTGGAGCTGGGGCTGGTGCTGGGGTATGTGTTGAGGTTGGGGCTGGGGCTGCCAGTGGGGCTGGGTAGAGGGGCGGTGCCATGTTGAGTGGCCCCCCTTGTGCCCCGTGATGCCCCGCGGGGTGTAGGCGAGGCCTCACACGTGGAGCCTGCCCGCTTGGGCTTGGCGCCCCCCATGGTTGGGCTGGGGATGTGGGGCTGGGCTCTGCTGTTCACTCTGGGCTTGACGTGGCTGAAGTCTGGGTACTGGAAGCTGTGTGCCCTGCGGAGGGGGCGTGGCAGGGGGCGTGGCGGGGGGCAGGGGGGCAGGTGCAGGGGACCGTGGGGGGGGTGCTGTGCGGGCTGGTGCGGGGACACCAACGGCAGGAACTTGGGACGCTCCCGCCGCGCCCCGCCGCGGGGGAACGGCGGCAGGGGCGGCAGGGGCGGCAGGGGTGCAGGTCCCGCCCCCTGATCCTCCCTGCGGCCCTGCACAACACAGCGGCGCGGCAGGGGCTGGGGGGGCGGCAGGTCTGGCCTGGCCTGTCCCTTGGGCGGTATGTCAGTGGGTGAGGGTGGGGTGAGGCGGGCCGTGGGCGTGCCGGGCTGGGGGGGCGGCACGGCATTGTCCGGCAGGGGCGTGGCGTGCTGGGTGATGGACATGGGGTTGGAGGGGGTGATGGGGGGTGCCGGGGGGGTGCGGGCCGCCCTCTCCACCCTCAACGCCTCCCTGGTGCCCCCATCCCCGCTGCCGCCGCCCCCGCCGCCCATGCCCAGCCCGGAGAGGGCGCCCATTATCAAGGTGGTCATCTTGGGCTTGGACGCGTCCCTCAGGTCATGCCGGACACACACACGTGGGCGGGTGTGCCTGGGTGAGCCTCAGGGGCGGGGCTGTGGTGGTGGTGGTGGTGGTGGTGGTGGTGGGGACAGGACAACACCTCCTGACAGCAGCTCACCCTCCTCCTCCTCCTCCTTAGAGTGAACGCACACGCCCCTCACCCGTGGTTCCTGTTCCCACGCCCGTATCCTCTCCTTAATACACCTTACGAGGCTCCTCTTGGTAACACTCCTCTTTACCTTCCTCTTGACGCAACAATACTCCTCTTAGTGTTCTTCCTCTTCTTGTGTCCTCTTAGTACTCCTCCTCTTCTTGTGTCCTCTTAGTACTCCTCCTCTTCTTGTGTCCTCTTAGTACTCTTCCTCTTCTTGTGTCCTCTTATTACTCTTCCTCTTCTTGTGTCCTCGTCTTGTTCTCGCCTCACACGCAAGGGAGGGAAGGACTTCTTGTCACACACACGCACACACACGCACTCACAAACGCACGCAAATCCCCTCAAACGCAGCGAAGAGACGGTAAATGAAAATGATCTTCCTGCAAACCGCGACTGTCACTTGTCCATGCAAAGAGTGTTGGATTGGGTGATTAGGTTCAGGGGTGATTAGGTTTATGGGTGATTAGGTTCAGGGGTGATTAGGTTCAGGGGTGATTAGGTTTATGGGTGATTAGGTTTATGGGTGATTATAATGAGGCTTGTAACACCGCCCATTAAAACACTCATTAATGGGTTTGTAAATTCTTCAAGTGGGGGGGGGGGGGGGGGAGGGGGGGGGTGACTTAAATAAACTGTTTCAAGGGGAGACTTAAGAAAAAAAATAATTAAATAGCAAAGAAAACGTGAAATTGTTCTTCTGTTTTCCTTCTTGCAAATTGTTCCATGATAAAAAAAAAAAAAATAAATAAATAAATAAATAAATAAATAAAATAAATAAACACGACGATTTAAAATATTATCATCACCGACGTACACACGGTTGTAATTGAACACGTACACGGAGACACAGACACGGGTACGTACACACAGGTACACACACACAATGGTTTAGATGTGTGTTTCAAGTACGTAAGTGTGTGCGTGTGTACCGTGTGAGGACTGACCGTCTACTGGGCTTCTTGTGTACGTGTATGTGTATGTGTATGTGTGTGTCTTCTTCTTCTTGTTCCTCCTCCTCCTCCTCCTCCTCCTCCTCCTCCTCCTCCTCACTTCCTTGGAACTTTTAAGGAGATAAAGCCGTGAAAATGCACTTAGCGAGGAGGAGGAGGAGGAGGAGGAGGAGGAGGAGGAGGAGGAGGAGGAGGAGGAGGAGGAGGAAGAGGAGGAGGAGGAGGAAGAGGAGGAGGAGGAGGAGGAGGAGGAGGAGGAGGAGAAGAAGGAAGAGGAAGAAAAAAGATAAATGGATTGAAATACGAGATGACCAAAAGTGAAGTAAAGAAGGTTAAGAGAGAGAGAGAGAGAGAGAGAGAGAGAGAGAGAGAGAGAGAGAGAGAGAGAGAGAGAGAGAGAGAGAGAGAGAGAGAGAGAGAGAGAGAGGCAAAAAAATAGAGATTAAAGAAAAACACATAGGGGCTTCCACGTGTGTGCCTGTGTGTGTGTGCGTGCATGTGCGTGCGTGTATGCATGTGCGTGCGGGAGCAGGAAGGACAAATAGAAGCGGAAAAAAGCACGTGACACACACACACACACACACACACACACACACACAATCACGGATGTTAGATTAATTTTCGTATTTAAAGTATAAAAAAAAAAAATAATAATAATAATAATAACGAAAACAATAACAAAATTAAATACCAATAATAATAATAATAATAATAATGGAGTACAGGTGTGTGTGGGGGGGTAAGGGGGAGGGGTAACAGGTGTCCTCCTTTCAATAATGAGGCCACACCTGTCATAGCACATGTCTCTCTCTCTCTCTCTCTCTCTCTCTCCTTCTCCACCTATTCCCTTCTTCCATTTCTCTTTCTATCTATTCCTTCCACCCCTCACCTAACTAGCCTCAACAACCTCCTAACTACCACATACAATCACCTAACTGCCATTTACAACCTTAACTAGCAATTACAACCTCATAACAACCTAAAACAATCACCCAATTTATATATAATCACATAACTACCACTTACTATCCTATCTATTGCTTAAAACCTCTTAGCAACCTTTAAATACCACTAACAACCCCTTAACAAGCATCTAACTACCATTTACAATCCATAATACATCCTTTAAAAATCTCCTAACTACTAAAATCACCTAACTATCCTAATACAACCCGATAGCAACCATTAATTACCACTAACAACCATTAACCATCACTTACAATCACCTAATTACCACCCAACCACCTAATACAACCTAATTACAACGCTTAACTACCACCTAACAACTAGTCACAATCATTAACAACCACTAAAGACCCTAACAACTATTTACAATCTCCTAACTACCACTATATACCCTTAACTAGTCCCTAACCACCCTTAACTACCACTAACGACCCTTAAATATCCCTAACAACCTCTAACTACCACCCCCTTCAGTCTTACCCATGTGGTGGTGGTGGTGGTGGCGGCGGAGAGGAGGTTTGCCTTGCCACACTTTGGGCTCCACACGTTGAGGCGAGAGAACAGCTGGTTAGGCATCGTTACGGTACTATTACCCTTATGTACAGGTGGTTTTAGTAAGGGTATTTAAGGGTGTGATTGTTTTAGGTGAGTTATCCCTTTTTTGTAGGTGTTTCAAGTCCGTTTTCTCTTGTTGGTGGTTGTTGTTTCCATTTTCTTATTCTTTTTTTTCTATTAATTTGTTTTAATTTTTTTTTTCTTGAGTTTTTTTAATTTTTAATTTTTCTTTGTTATTTAAATCTGTTTCTGGATTTTTTTTTTTGGTCGTTTTTCATTTAAAATTTTTTCAATGGATTTTTTTCTTTCTTATTTTGTTTTTATTTTAGTTTATTTTTTCTTTCCTGAATTTAATTTGTTTTTATC
Organism: Cancer borealis; assembly: GCA_036785275.1. Classification (NCBI taxonomy): domain Eukaryota; kingdom Metazoa; phylum Arthropoda; class Malacostraca; order Decapoda; family Cancridae; genus Cancer; species Cancer borealis. The sequence goes on from JAXIVD010003377.1 coordinate 45,688, forward strand.
ACTTTTCCCGAATTCAATTGAAGCATTTCCTAAACACCGAATAATAATAATAATAATAATAATAATAATAATAATAATAATAATTGAAAACGTAAAATTAACATGGGATACCACCTCAAAAAATCACTAAATTAATAATAAATAATAAAATAAAATAAATTAATCTCCCCTCAAATAACCCTTCCTCTCCATCCCTGCTTCCCCTCTTTTCCCTCTACAGTCAGTAATAATAATAATAATAATAATAATAATAATAATAATAATAATAATAATAATAATAATAATTTTCACTAACTAAAATAAATAAATAAACAGATATTCAAGATAAAATAATAATAATAATAATACAAATTTACACTATCGGTAGTTATCTGATTAGCCAATTATCCTCTCTCTCTCTCTCTCTCTCTCTCTCTCTCTCTCTCTCTCTCTCTCTCTCTCGTTGCGACACACACACACACACACACACACATACATTCTTATCTTGTATCAGTGTTTTTCTGATCATCATTCTTATCTACTTCAAATCTTGCAACACACGGGAGATAAAGTTTGATTTCACATTATACTGCAATACTGCAATTCTCTCTCTCTCTCTCTCTCTCTCTCTCTCTCTCTCTCTCTCTCTCTCTCTCTCTCTCTCTCTCTCTCTCTCTCTCTCTCTCTCTCATTCATATTTTTCTCATTTTTTCCCCTCAAGAGCTAAGTTTTGATATATATTTATTTTCTATTTTTTTTCCCTGTTATGTATATATATATTTTTTTCTTCTTTCCTCTAAGTACGTCAATGTTTCCCTCGTGGTGGTGGTGTGGTTGGTGGTGGTGGTGGTGGTGGTGGTGGTGTGGAGTGGTGGTAGTGGTGGTGGTGTTGCGGGTGTACGATAATCCACAAGGGTGCGCGTACGATAACCTTGGTGGTGCGTACGATGACTTTTCCCGCGCTTTCTGCTACATACATTACATTCAAAACAAACATGGTGGTGTTGGTGGTACAATACATACATACATACATACACAGATTTAAATTAATGCATAC